>CM042880.1:5407482-5549766 GCA_023653495.1 Melastoma candidum
CAATCAATCATATTAAGCCAATATAATATATGGTTTGGGCCAAATGACATTATTTCGACATCGATAAAATTTCAATGTCTACACTAATAACTTAATTACTTCTCAATACAAATAAAAATGTAACAATAAAGCTGATAATGATTAGGATACAAAAAAATATTTATCACACACGAAAAAATTAATAATCGGACTTTGAATTTTTTTGCTATTATTATTTATGGACACGGCTACATATCCAAAAAAGTATTAGACAAGTATTTGAATATCGGAGGACACATGTACATGACCCTAAAATGGAGTATTCGTGCATCTTAGGCCCAACCCCCCCGGTAAGAATGAATCTGCATAATTGGCCTGCCCAGCTTTTCTGATTTTGAGCTTCAAATAGTGGATATTCATTCCTCTTGCCTCCATTGGGATGATCGCCTTCATGCCCTCCTGGCCAGCGAGATCCATTGCTTTAATTCAAGAGTTCGTTCTGCGTCGTCCCACCCATTTCGGACTCCCCCCCCCCCCCCCCCCCCCCTCCCCTCCTTCGATACCTGTAATATTGTTTCCTATTTCCTCAGTAATTAGACAATATGCAAAGCTTGTCCGACCAAGGGTTTCTAACGAACGGTCGAAGTTAACTATCCCGAAAATCCGAAAGGTAAAAGTATGACGTACTACTTATTTTATTTTTAATGCTGAAAATAAAATTGCAAAATCAACAATTGCACTTTAACGAATAAGGCATCAACATCTAACACATCTTGAAGTTGGAAAAGTCATGCGGTAAGGCAACGAAACCAGAATCGAGGGATGAATTTAAAAGGAAGAAAAATAACAAAAAAAAAAGATTATATAAACTAAATACGCTTACACGGAAGACCTCATAACTCACTAGACAAAGTTAATTGTAGGAGATCCAAATAAACGATGACAAAAAGCCCTAAAAAATAATCAAAACATTTTATTAAAGGGAATTCCAAAAATCTAGAGAAACAAAGAAATCACATGTCCAGAATAAAATATTGATTTTTTGAAAAGAAATCATCAGAACTATGAACAGTGAAGGAAGTAGTTGTGAGTCACATCGGCGTGGCATTAAACACGAAAGGGGGATGGGGGGGAGTCCTTGGGGCCGTTCGTCTTCGTAATTAATTATTACACTAGGATCTGACCGATTGTGTCCTTTTCTTTTTTTTAATATATAATGTTGGCTTACCAAATGTTTTTACCAGCCACAACCGGGGTTGCGTTTGCTGTCGGAACATGAAGAAATAGACAAACTATTGTCTGTGTCCATGACGTATTGAGTTGAGATTGCAGGTTGCTCACTCGAGAACATATCTTGTCTTACAGCTCTCCTCGGGTGATGCTCATTCGTAAGCCATCCTTCCTATTTTTGGCTAATGGCTTTTCGTAATTTTATATGTTTAAATTGTTTTGATAAGTCGTGTGCGAGGCGTTGAAGCTACTGCGGATGCAACCTCCAGAATATTAATAAAGGAAGGGGGAACTTCTCGACTGTCGTTGTTCTGGAGATATGCATGGCAGCTGCATTAATTATTACAAGATTTGATGCATTTTGGAGCATAATCAGGGGAACAAGCAAAAGCGTGAATCACGACCAAAGGTAGGACCCCATTTGAGAAATGTAATGGGTGTTGTTGTCTGCATCTATAAAAAGGCTAGAAAATGAGGACCTTTGTTATACCATAAAGAGACAGTAACGCGGAAGAGGGGCAGCGACAAGTGAAGTGAAAGGAATGGCTTTGCACGGTACGCTCGAGGCCGAGGTGGAGCTCAAGTCTACTGCAGAGAACTTCTACAAGATATGGAGGAGCGAAGCCCACAAAATGCCCGACATCACCTCCTCCAATATCCAGGCCGTCAAGGTCCATGAGGGCGACTGGGACTCCCACGGCGCTATTAAGATCTGGAACTACACCGTCGGCACGTCCCGATCCGTTTCATTACGGATGCTCTTTTGTTTCTTTTTCCAATACCAAGAAAGGAAGGAATGAAGGAAAGTAGTTGACCTTGCCCTTGTTTGTGTCTTTTGTTTTTGCAGGGGGCAAAACTGGTGTTTTCAAGGAAAAGGTGGAGTTCGACGATGCCAACCTGACAGTAACGTTGCATGGCCAGGAGGGCGATGTGTTCGATGAGTACAAGGTATACAGGCCCGTCTGCAAGCTGATCCCAAAGACGCAAGGGAGCCTCGCAAAGCTTAGCATCGAGTATGAGAAGTACAAGGAGAGTGATCCCAACCCAGACAAGTATATGGCCTTCTTCATCTCCATGACCAAGGACATAGACACCCATGCTTCCGCTGCTTGATGAACCGGGACACGTGATCTCCTCTCAAAAACCTACTACTGTTATCATCAAATGGGGTGGTTGCATTATCATACAACTCTGCGTGCAATAATCGTGTGTTCAATAAGGTTTCATGCATTTCCATGTGGAGGAATTTGTGTCTGTTGGTTTCTGTATTACAAGTAGTTCCTGGAGTGGTTTATGCGTTTCCAAAACTCAGTGACGCAATCTCCTGAGGCGTGCGCATTCACTGTCCTTTGCCACACCTTTCTTGCCTTTAAATCATGCCCATTACACTGCTGTTGGTGTATTCGTGATTTTGATTAATGATTATCTAATTTGTTCTCAATCGATCGCGTGGTTCAACATTGGCTAAGTAACGAGATGCGAGAGATTCCGCGGCTTGTGTTTTAATTTGTGGTGGTTCAGATTCAATTTTTCACTCGAGAGTTTGCTGGAATATGAGGTTTACTCTGGACGGTACCTTAGACCATAGTTGTCAGGATCAATATGTTCGAAATTGCACCGGATAAAAAGGATGGGGGTGTAACTAGATAAAATCCCACGACCGCTGGTTAATAATGCTCTCATTAAATGTTTTTCCTATTTGTTTAAACAAAAATCCCTGAATCTGATCTGCCAATGCAACTGGGGCAAATCAATGCGTGTGCTAAAATAAAATAAAAAATAACTGGCTGGATGGATACGATCAACGTGAATCATGACGAAAGATGGGTCTGAATTTCGAGAGGTAATCAAAACTGTGGCAGCCACATCTTCCAGTAAATTGATTAACTAAAATGTCATTCCATGGCATGGAATTTTCTTCAAAATTCAAGATGGCCGACTCAATTTATGATACGAAGAACGTAAGAAATAAATGTACAATACCCGAATGTTGGTATATCTCGCAACGTCGCAATTGATCATAAGCCTTAGCCATGATGATCCCAATTGAGGACTAATCACATATATATTAAAGGACTATCATTCCTTTGTTTCATTTATCACAAAACAATTTAGTAAATATTAACATAAAAAAGCAATCAAATTAGAAGAAAAATAAATTAACACAAACTCCGAACATTATTATATCCTGAAAGAACTCCCATTCAAATCAATAAATAAAAAGCTAAAAACCTTAGGGTTCTTTCAAATGGTTGAAATGGCCCAGCCCATCTTCTGGGGTTCATTTTTCATAACGGTGTTTCTTTTAGGTTTATTGCGTTTGTTCGAACTATTCCTGGTTGCCTTTTTTTTTTTTTTAAGATTCCAATTGTTGGATTCGGCTGGGCAAGTTGGTGCATGGATGCAGCTTGTTGCAGGAGGAGGGATCAGGCCAGAAAGATCACTCCTCGACTCGACTCGTGATGGTTTGAACATAAGTCTTTCTCAGCATCAAAGGGGTGGATGGGACAGACGATCTGTCATGGGGCTCATTCCTTCTGGCGGATTCTTTGCTTTTGATGTGCTGTTATGCTTTGGGATCTGTTTATCTTTCTCTTCTGCAGACTAATGGACAGAAGCAATGCCAGTTCCTGGTGGTGGAATACCTCGCAAGGGAATTCAGAGCAAGGTTTCGTAATGTGGATGTAGCGAGTGGTTTCTCCGGCATTCCTAGATTTATGACAGGCTTCCGCCATCGATTTAACCTAACATTAGTCAGGGATTGGAACTAAAGTCGACCTTCAACAATAGCTACAAGTTAACACCGGACGAAGGGTTTTCTCCGAGAGAGAGAAAGAGCACAAACACACAGGACCTTCGTCCTATAACCCTCTTCTCCATCCAGTCCCCATTTTCTACCCTAAAACTTAACATCATTACACACAGGACTACAAAGCACTAACCGAACCATTTCCCCCCTTGTCTCAACCCACTGAAGGACTTTTGTCGTGGCCATTAATGCCTCCTCCATCCTCAGACGTTGTACATCCACCTTATGCTTGCCTCAGGTAACAGCCCAGCTCGCGAATGCAGTAGATGACACTCCAATTTACGTAAAACATTGGATCTTTCAGGAAGAAGCTCTCCGCCACTGCTTTTTATTCTTGAGCTGATGCAACTTGAAAGGACTCCAGCTCTTCCTATTACGCTTGGACGTCTCACAGAATAGGCCAGAGGCCAGTGCCTGCTGTAGCCACATCTCAAATTCTTCCTCCTCGTCCATCATCTCTGCATCCAGATCCCAGGGGTATCTGCTAGAGTTAGACCTTTGTGTCTTCCTCTCCAACCCAACCATATTCACATGGAAGCTCGGTCTGTGAGTGTTGGGACGACAAGCCATTCCCTGCATCCCAGTTCCAGGGTCTTAGATTTCCCGTTGAGAATCAATTCTACTTTGCATGCTCGTGATTTCTCAGTTCACAACCCCACCCCCAAAACAAAAGAAATAAATAGAATAGAAAAAGCAAGAAATAAATAGAATAGAAAAAGCAACTGCAACAATTCCATGCTCATCACGAACAATTACACATGCAGCTCATGATGTCCTTGTGACTCAACAACATCATCAATAGCATTTCCTTTGTGCAAACTATTCCCCGACTAGCAAGGTAGGGAAATGTATAATGAAGGCTACCTTATTCTTGCAACTCTTAACGATTATTCTCTTGTCTTTCCCAATTCCAAGAAGTTAAAAATAACAAATTTGTATAAATAACTGTAAACCTACATACCTGGCACATAGCCCATTCTGAAACATCAAAGACCTTACTTTCAGCACAGACAAAAGCTCGAGGTATTTCCACCTGATCCGAGAAAAGGAACCGTATAAGTTGAAGCAACATTACACAAGATGTTGAATTAGCCCGAGAATGCCAGTAGTGATATATTTTCACACGGCCTATGGTCTACAATACATAAATGACAGCATCTCGCTATTCAATGGCAAAGGAAACCATTTACCCGTTGTGGCTTATCAAAGGCCAAAGAGCCTTTATACTCCACCCAACCATCTCCGTCTTTGGCTGCATGGTACTGGCAGCAATCCTAACACAAAGAACCAATTTGCAGGTGAGCAAAAATCACCAAACACCTTCAAGACAAGAAAATTTATCTTGTGGAGGATACAGAGTCAGAATGTGTAATTGAAACTGACCTGGCACCATCTTGCAGTGGTCTTGCTCCTGCTAGTACACACCCATACATGAGAATGTCCACATTTTGTGCATTGTATACGCCTCGATTCCTTTGCACTGTAATCACGATTCTCCTGCAAATCTAATTTCATAAGCACCATGACAAGACACTGCTCTAATGCATTAATATTGCTTGACAATACATACAAAAAATGATGAATCAAGAAACTTTAACACTTCGTTTGGAAATGGGGGATTTTGTGGGGATTTAAGGACAATGGGGGCACTTTGACGGAAAGATTTGAATTTTGGGAGAGTATAATTGTCACGTCAAATGTGTTTTTCAAAAATATGAAATCCTATCCCATGGTATTTTTGTCAAACAGAGCGTTAAGGAAAATCAAAGGAAGATGCTCCACACGATCAATGAAAATAGTCATGCCTGAGCAAGGCCTGTCAATAATATCTTCTTTTGTTTTCGTTTTTGCTTCTTTATCTTAAACAAGTCTCAAAGAATTTGTGCAATAAAAACAAAAAGTCCATTGTCAGGGCGTAGAAGGTTTTGTTGACTGGGGGATGCTGCAAAGACGGTGTAACAGAACGTGTTTACCTGATGAGAGAAGGATCGCTGACATGCTTTCCTACTCTCTTCTTTCCTAAGTTGCTCATCGTAATCTCTCTTCTTAGAAGCATCAGAAAGGACCTGTCAGCAGATGCAAACCATGCAAAGAGAGACAAGATTTTGGTTAAATCAACCATTAAATGGCTGCTTGAAAATATAGAGATGAGTATTCTACCTCATATGCGCACTGAAGTTTTTTAAATGACTCACTAGCCAGTGGGCTTCCCATATTTTTATCAGGATGCACAAGCATGGCCTGCATGCAACAGCACAAGGAACCGTAACATTAAAAAACCAGTAAATAAAATGTACAACACTGGTTTAGCTGATGCACGCCAATAAACTAACCTTTTTCCTATATTCTCTTTTAAGGATCACGACATCAATTTTCTTGTGTCGAGGGAGACCAAGAGCATCATAATGGTCCAAACTATTCAATATTCTTTTCATCTCACCTGAAGAATGTGCTTCTTGCCTAAATGACGTGTTGCTAGTCGACTCTTTCATGTTTTCAGTAATAGTTGAAGGAGCAGACTGATTACAAGTAGGTTTGCATGGGTGGGACTCAGGCTCATTATCAGGACCAGAGGATCCATTCTCTCCGGAGAACTCCTCCTCAGTCAATATGTCGGCATCCTTTTCTTCTTCACATTGTGATTTTTCAGAAATATTATCACAACACTGAAGCAGATATTTCAGTACATCATTAGAAAGGAAGGCAAGGTTGATAGAAAGGAAGACACCATGCCATCCAACTCGAACTTTAACGCAGTATACGGCATAAATAGTGGCCATCAATATAACAAGTCTAGCATGGCTTCGGGAGAACAAATAACCTGCATTGTTGAACACCCCCGTGATTTACAATGGCGTAACTGCTTCAGGAGAACTCAAAACCAAAACTTTATCACTTCAAACTATCAAAAAAATAACAGTTCTATGGGAGGAAATTAGAAGGAGAAGGCGTCTGAGTACGCCGAGCACTTCCATGTCAATAATGTGACATGACACGGACTCGGATATATTATGAAAATATTAGGCTGGTCTGGTCTAATTCACCAAAAGGAATTCAAAGCAGAGATAAGAATCACTCAATGTAAACCCACAGGAGTCTGATAAAGGAATGAGAACTCGCGAACATTTAGGCTAAAGCAATGCTACAATGAGAAAAAAATCAAGGCTACCAGAGGAGTTTGTGAAGCTTGACATTGAGGTATGAAATACGTGGAGTTACAAAAGAGATGGCAGTACCTCCAATTACAAACAATGTCCCAGTTATCCAGAAGTTAGCATACATCCAAAGAATGAGAATTGCAAAGAGTCCTGCTATAAAAAGCCCTGGAGTCAAACCCAAGTAATATACTGCAGCTCCAGCAGCCCCCTGGAAAAAAATCAGTGCCCCAGACTTCAAATTCAACTTATCCAAATTATCATGAAACACACTATAATAATACATACGAGAAACAATATATGCACATACATACACCTATATAAATTGAGGAAACATCCTCTTGTGACAATAGAGAATACTGCCCAATCATATTAAGATATTCATTTCATCCTAGGAAGATTTGTAACAGTGGCCAGATTCAATTAGCCCAGCCAGATCAGGATCCAATCCTACAACTATTCACAGGGAGAATTTTTACAACACTAATCCAAAATCAAGTATGATGTGGGTAGTGCAATTTACAAACTTAAAAACTCGTTCCGCAAAATCAAATTGGGAATCAATAGTTGAGTATCGAGCTGCTAGTGAGATGAACAGCGAGAGTGAGAGGATATGAATCGTCAAAGAAACAATTCCAAACAAAGAAAATCATCCCACATACCATGCTGGTGATAACGTAGCCCAAACAAGTCGATGAAGTGAGACTGAGGAAGCAACTCCACATGATAAAGAGGCGGGGCGCGGAGCCAAATTCAGACACGGAATGAAACCCCCGGGAGAAGCAGTCCCTCCAAAACACGAGGGCCAACATCAACAAATTCCCAAACCAGGAGCACCAACTCCAAACAGTAGGCCAATGCCTGTCGATGAACAAGAAAGAGGCTTCCCGCAAGCAGCGAATGCGAGCAAGACAAAGGAGGTGGTGATGGGACAGGACCCATTTCCAACCATGCTTGACGAGCCCTATATCTATATCCTCCATGAATCCCACAAAAGGGGGAGGGGGGACACAAGGTCGGATCTGATACTAGGAAGAGCAGAGTCAAGAAGATACAATGAGGTGGGGAGCAGCCGGACCCAAAACTCAAGAAAGAGGAAAGGTGAAGAGAGAGGGTTAAAACTCAGGGGGTGATGCAGAGGTGGAGGAGTAACGGAGGACACAACACAAAGGCGAAGGAAATTAGAGGGTGGAATCCATTGAATTGGATCACGTCCGTTGTTGGATAACCCAGCTACAAATTGCTTCACCAGTACGTTTCCAGAATTAAAAGAGGTGGGTTGAGGATTAGTCACGAGAAAGTAGTCAAAGGGGAGAGAGGTGATAAAGGTGTGGTGTCAACGGAGCTTGTTGGTCGGTTATACTACTACCACCTCCGGCCACCAGGTTCAGCCTCCTTCCTACATAGCAACAGTGGAAGACAAGAGGAAAGAAGAAATGTTCAACAGGTGGAGGTGGTAGTGGGAGGGGGTGGAGGAGGAGGAGCAGGGGGTTTTGGTTTCTCTGAAAGCAGTGAGTGAGTGGATTAGGAAAAGAGACAGACAAGGGTTTGTTTTATTATTTGCTTTCTTCTACCTTTCGTTAAAAATTTTATATTTTCCCTTTTAATGGATTCTTCAGAAACCCAAGATGTGGTTTAGTCTAGTCTGTGAAAAATGTGAAGGTGGTGATGACGATGATTCTACAAACGAAACAGCAAAAACCCCTTCCCTTGGCCCAGCTCCTCTCTTTGGGCTTCTCCTTATCTGGTAAATCCCACGCAACCCCCCTTTTGTGAAGTTGCTGGATTGGGGTTGGCCTAAGAATATGGGGGGGCAGGCAGGAGGAGGTGGAGAAGGTAGGGGAAGGGCCTCCCTGGATCCTGAACTCGGTCTTCCTGCCCTCTACCCAGCAGATAGAATAATACCAGGCCCAGGGTACCCATCCTCCTCACTCCTTCCCCACTCGCTGTCGCCAAGTTAGTCCTCATCCCCGTGGCGTACTCGCGGTCTCGCTGGCTGCTTAAGTACCATTCTTTACCACCCCACACGCGCGAAGCACGAAGCACGGAGTTTACTTCTCTCCCTCAAACCTCGCCAAAACATTTCTACGCATAAATCCATAAACCCGCAATAAAGTTATGCACCGGCACAAACTTGGGCCCAACATTTTACATTCCCGAAACCTCTGGTACACTTGCAATACTTATTTATAAACAAAAAAAAAACGGAATTTTCAACCGCGACGCATTTGGGACTACTAATGCATTTGGGAACCCTTATTTTACATGGATGAATCGTGTCACGTAAAAACGCGGTTAAAAATTACGTCTTTTCCTTTATAAGGTAAAATATATTTTCAGACGACATCATCTACACACAAGATTTTTTACGTTAGCATTTCATACAAGTACCGCCGCGATTAATAACCACGGGGAGGAGATTTAATCTTAATTAATTAAGGACCCATCCAATTTATTTCAAACCCCATGCCTTATAAAACTCATCCAATTAATTCCAATTATTTTTTTCATCTAATCCTACGCCTTTCATCACATTTCCAACCGCGCAACTAGTCACCCATCGCGTATGATAATTTCATTTTCTTTGAAAAATAAGCATTACGGTACCTGACCGTGATATAAGAGCGGTATTTTTATAGTTTCGTATATTTAGAATCGTGTTTCACAATTTAAAAAAAAAATTAACAATATTTTCGTACAAACTGATAAATTTAAAAAGATATAAAAATCTCATAAACTTTCTGTAAAAGAAATGGATAAAAATATGCCTAAAACCACGACAAGCGCATCGACAAATCAATGACAGAAAACCTCAAACAATTACAATTTTTTTTAAATACAACGCTTGAAAATAAAATAAAAGTTTTCAGCAAGAAATTAGAAGAAACCACGAAAAAGACATGAAGTGCACATGATATTCTTAAACTCACATAGCATCTAAAAGATACATATCTTTGAAATATTCTCGAAATCCCATGAGATTCACCGGTACACTCATTAAAACATCGATTCACCTCTAGATTTGTATAATCAGAAATGAAACCATTTCACATACCTCTTGAATGACCTTTTACATCTATAATCACCCCCATAATACTACTTTGAAGAATAAGTACTGATCTCAAATCACTTCCACGAGAAGCATTAAAACTATATCTTACTAAGGGCTTGTTTGGCTACTAGAAGATTTCTTAGTGTTTTTTTTTTCTATTTTTACGTTTACGTTGTAACAAAGAAATTGATTTATTGTTTAGAAACGAAAATATCACCATGTGGTTATTTTTATGAAAACTTTTTAAACTAGAAAATTTGTTAATGCCAGCAACATGAGAAATCCTAAAGCATCATGAAGATGGATAAAGACACCTTATGAAATTGAGCATAGAACAGGATGATAAGCGTTTGTACCTTTGAGGAAAAAGCTTTTCTGCGAAACCAATTTGGGCTTTCTTTTTTTGAAGAATTTTCACCAGCAAAAGTAGAAAACACAACGAAACGATCGCGGTGGGACTCGAACCCACAATCTCCCGCTCCGGAGGCGAGCGCCTTATCCATTAGGCCACGCGACCATACTCTCGCCATGTGTAATGTTTACTTTTATTTGAAGTAATTTGGCAGAAAATTATGCTTACGCAACAGCTTTTTACTTTCAAATCCCTGAAAATTTTGTAAGGTGAATCTACTCACTTACTCCAGCAAGCTTTTACTTGCACGTCGGTTCTAATCAGGATCCTTTCCTCAATCCAATCACATCAACAACCAGTGGCCAAGTTAGGAAAATAAGTCGGAGATGACCAAATCGAACTAGAGGAAATTTAAGCGGAGCCAAATTAAATTATTTTAATTTTTTTATAACAAAACCAGGAGGGCCATTGCCACCGTGGGTCCCTCCTGGCTCAGCAACACTAGTCGGGACAACCCCATGGGAATTGGCCCCGCTCCCCGTCCCATGGTCCTCCCACAAACCATCCCTCAGAGACAGGTGAGGATTCCTCCCAACCGCATCCACAGCCAACTCCATCACTTCAGTCTCGGGCCTGCCCGGGGATCAAAACCTCTTCTCCAACCCCATCCACAAACTGGAAGGGCTTCCTTTCCTTTCCTCTATCCTCTGCCACCACAGGCGGTAGATAGGTCCCCGATTTCGGCCCTCACCCAGGCCTTACAGTCGTCGTTGTAGTCGATGGCGGATGGTATGCCCAGGACTGGCCATTGACGGGGAAGCAGCTAAACTTCCGTGGGTCTGATTCAGTTTACTGGGTAAATTTTACTTCACCAAATTTTTTCCGTATTGAGCTGAAAGTAATTACTGTACGAAATTTAAAAAAAAAAAAGGAATTGGTAAAGCTGAATTCAGTAAATATTTCATAAAGTAAATTATACGAAATATTTTCCTAACGTGCTAAAAGCTTCGTAGTCGTTTCGAGAATTTACAAAATAGTGTAAATGAGCTTCTAAAAATGTGCTAATTATAACACAACAGTAATTTTTTTGTGAATACGAAAGAATGGTAGTACTATCTATGTAATGATTTGTTTTTTTTTTATGAAAACACCAATGGGTTCATAAAAATAGACGAAAATTTACAAAGTCTTTCGACTCTTTATAAAAAAATTTTCTTAAAAATGTATAAAAAAATTTTCGTAAATTACGAAACGAGCTATTGACATCCGAACCTATCTCCTAAATAGTGAAATGTACGAAAATTTTTCGTAAAAGGCTTCATAAAAAGACACAAGTTACTACGAAACGTATTTACTGTTTCATACTTTACGAAAAAAAATAATATTACGTTAGTAAATTTTTTACGAAACCCAATAATAGCACAAATTTTATGAAAGCAGTAAATTTTTACGAAATAATTATGAAGCGTTTGGACTCTTATTAAAAAATTTTAGTACTTGTATGAAATTTTGACTGTTATCAAATACTTTTTACAAAGTCCATAAAAAATATTTGTAAAAGCTCCTGCTGGGGAAGTAAATACCAAGTCATTAGAGCCAATTACTTTAACTTTAGTCGACTGAATTTTCAGCCGACTTTGACTTTAGTCACTTCCCCCATTGACGGAGAAGAGAGGAAGGAACAACGAGGAGCAAAGGCTGTTGCTCTCAGCTGGATTGCAAAAACAAGAGGAGTTAAAACGGAGATTGTGGATTAACCCAACCCAACCGCATCCATACTTCCTCAAAAGATCATGTCCTTTGAAAAGTTCAAAGGAATGACGAGTGCGCTGACGTTATATCGCCTCCCCATGGGATCACACTTCCGCCGGCCTCTGGACTCTAGGAGACCCCTCCGGAACTTACTACCCTCTTCCTACTTTCTCTACTTTGCTAAAACCACAATAACATCGAAATGAGAGAAAAAAAAAATTATATGACAACATTTGTGTAAATTTTATGATCTCTCTGAAGCTCTATCTCTCCATCCTTCTTTGGCATGATTCACATTTATTTCTTTATTTTTTATTTTTTATTTTTTTTTGTGGCTTGGACCTCACTCCACCTCGCCCTTTATATATAAATGCAAAGAAGCAGAGACGTATCCTCCGGACAACATAACCGACCCGAGTTTTTTAGTAAGAAAAACACAGGGGAAATGGGGAAGGAGGAGGTGATGCTGCTAGACTTCTGGCCGAGTATGTTCGGGATGAGATGCAGGCTGGCTCTGACCCTCAAGGGGGTCGAATACGAATACAGAGAGGAGGATCTTCGCAACAAGAGCCCCCTCCTCCTCCAGATGAATCCCATCCACAAGAAGATCCCCGTCCTCGTCCACAAGGGGAGGCCTGTCTGTGAGTCCCTCATCATCCTCCACTACATCGACGAGTGCTGGCCCGACACCTACCCGCTCCTCCCCTCCGACCCTTACGAGAGGTCCCAGTCGAGGTTCTGGGCGGACTTTGTGGACAAGAAGTTCTACGAGACCGGGAGGAAGGTGTGGTCCACCAAGGGGGAAGAGCAGGAGAACGCCAAGAGGGCCTTCGTGGAAAACATTAAGCTCCTGGAGGTCCAACTCGGGGATAAGCCCTTCTTCGGTGGGGAGAGGATTGGGTTCCTGGACGTGGCGGTGGTCCCCTTCTCCACATGGTTCTACACTTACGAGACACTGGGGAACTTCAGCATACAGGGGGAGTGCCCAAAGTTCATGGCTTGGGTGAAGAGGTGCTTGGAGATTGAGAGCGTGTCCAAGACCCTTGTCGATCCCGACAAGGTATATGCCTTCGTCCTCCAAATGAAGAAGAATCTGGGCCTGGAGTAAACTAATCATCAACAAAGTTTTGGGAGGAGGGTTTGTGTGGAAGGCAGACACTTGGCTGTGTTGTCGTCTTCGAATAGAAACAATGATAAGAATAGCAACTATTCTGCTGGTTTTTCTGTGGCTGTAAGAGCCGTGTCTGTTTTCTGTGTGTTTGTGTCTGTGGTCGAATAAAACTGTGTCGGTTGTGATTGAACTTGAAGATAAGTGAGCAGACCCTAGTCGGTGCTGAGTTTTCCACTCATCATCAAATCAAAATCTAATCTTTATTGATGGGTCAACCAAATATGAGCTTTAAACAACATGATTTTGATTCCAAGTATGTGAGTTTGGAGGGACTAGTGTTGTTGGTTGAGGCCCTTCAGTTCCAGCATGAGGTTGTAAACCTTGTCCTGGGGTGGGAGAGCACCGCAAACGCTGGGCCTGAGCATGCATCTCTTCCCCCACTCCACAAGCTTCGGGCATTCCTCCACGATGCTCAACTCCCCAAACTTCTCCAGGGAGTAGAACCAGCTGTAGAAGGGCACTACCGCCACATCCGCGTACCCGAACCTTTCCCCGCCAAAGTACTGCTTCTCTCCCAGCTCTCCCTCCAGTAGCTTTAGAGTCTCCATCAGCTCCTTCTTCGCCGTCTCCATGTCCTCTGCCTTCCCCTCCCACACCGCACGACCCTTGCTATAAAGCTGCACATCACTAGCATGTTGTGATTCCATTTTTGTGCATTACAAAATAAGATAAAGACAGGGGGCACCTTCTTGTCTGCAAAGTCGGCCCAGAACCTAGCACGGGCTCTCTCATAAGGATCACAAGGCATCAGGGGGGATTTGTTACACCAAGTTTCGTCGATGTACTGGAGGATGACAAGGGACTCGCACACCGGCTTGTCGTTGTGGATGAGAACGGGTATGCTCTTATGGATGGGGTTGGATTTCAGGAGGAGGGGGCTCTTGTTGTGAAACAGGTCTTCCTCCCTGTTCTCGTACTCTACGCCTTTCTCACTTAGGGCGATCTTAACCCTCGTACCGAAGGGGCTTGCCCACCAGTTTAGCAATATCACCGCCTCTTCCATGATGAATTGGGGCTGGGGTTGGTGTTTAGTTAGCACTTGTGTTTTGATGAATGTGATTAGAGAATACTCACTCTCTCTTAGTATCTTATCATCCGATATGGCTTTGCGACCGATCATGGGAGAAACAGGGACCGAGTGGTCCAGGGTTTCAATGGTTTCAATTAATCCACGGAGACGGGCGGTTGAAGTCATCGCTTACGTCCGGGGTGGGGGGTTGTTGTCCGTGTCCCTTGGGACTTTTATGAACAATTTAGACGCAACAACTCCAATCAAAATGTGACAGTGGAATGACGCATGGAATGACAGTGGGGTTGTCCTTGTCCTTGTCCCTTGGTTTCACAACAACTTAGACGCATGGAATGACAGTGGGCCTTCTTTACTACCAACTCCAATCAAAATGTGAACCACATACTACAGGTCTCAACTCTAGAATTCAATTCCACATCCGACTATCCAGAGACTACGGTTATGAATACGGTGAAACTCAGGCAGTTCCTGACTACAGTTCTCTGATTGTCAGGCAAAGCATCCCCCGCCATTTGAAAAGCCGATGTATACACAATATGAGAGACAAATCTATCTGGACATTCCGGGGAGGCCCACTAGGAGCAAAATGTCAGGCCACAGTAATGCTCTTCTTCTATGGGGTTTTCACAGGGTGGTCGCTGCCGGAAAAAAACTGACCCTGTGACCACTGCTCGCACTTGGGTCGAGAAGGCTCTATCCACCGCTAAATGTGAACCTGTGTTTACTTACTACCCCTTCTCCTTGCTAAATGATCGCAACCGACTGATAAGGTCCTCTTTCAGTGACTCTGGTATTGAAGAAATGAAAGTAGGCCTGGCCTCCGAGATTAACCATTTCCTGCACAAGAATCGACATAATCATCATATGAGATTACAGACCTCAGATAAAAGAATATCAATGAACCGCTCGAGCCTCCACTTTGCTTGAACCTCAGTGCAATGCAACTATCCGATATTTCAAGCAAACAACAGACGGGTCACATTTATGCCTGCCAAACAAGTTTTCATAAACCTAAGAAACACCAAGCAATGGTAAGATTCCAGACGGAGCATCTGCAACTGTAATTCAATGTCCTTAATATTGGCTATGCATGAATCATAACTTCACTTAGAAGGGAGCACAATGCATAATTTCTCTATAAAAGGTTATAGCAGCATCTAAACTCAAACATCATCCAAGCCAAGACAGCCCACTCATTCTACAAAATTAAAACTGACGCATGTGCGCGCACATAATTAACCAGATAGAGAAGGGGGGGGGGGGGGGGAAGGAAGAGCATAGCCATCCATTTCACCATATGTTGGTATGGTTGACGTTTCGCAAAGATAGTAGAAGTTCCTCCCTTTCATAGTTAAACTAACAGGAACCATCAACTTATCTCATCACCATGCTAATTAAGTACTGCCACTGTAAATACAGTTCCCACGGCACAAGAAAGAAGTGCATTAAGAGGTCTATGTAACTGCTACTAGAAGAAACAAATATACCAGAATCTATAGTCATCATGAAGCAAATTAACAACTTGTTTTATATAGTCAGCCAATACACCACTACCAATAGCCAGTGATGTCAAAAACTTTCGACGCCACACAGTTCCTTATAATATAAGGGCTTCTCAAACAATAGTCTCTCACATCATATTCATCGTGTCAAGCTTTTAATCTAAAAGAAATTAGTCATCGAGAATATCTTTTATCAGGACTGACTTAATTAACAGTGTAACTGTAGCAAGAAAGAGAGAAAGTAAGAGAGCAGATAGAGCTCACCTCAAATGGTGACTATCTAATGAAGCAGTCTCGACATTCTCACTACATTTCCTCCTTTTCGCACGCATGAAACTGTAAACTTCATCAGACCACCCACATGATCGTAATATGGTGGAAGCCTCATTCTTCAGGCTGAAAAAAAGAAAGACAGGAGAGAAAAAGAAAACAAAAACATTATTTCAAGTAGCATTAAGCTACAAGAAGAAGCAAACAAGTCATGGCCAAAAGACAAGCGAAATCATATAAATTCATTTCGCAACTAACAAAAAAGCAAAATCATATAAATTCAACATGGAGTGATTTTATACAAGCTATGAGCAAAGGGGAAGCCATTAGGAAGAAGAAACATGCAAAGATTGGAACATAAACACTTGGGAAGCAAATGAAGGTGTACTGAGATCTGCAATCACATGTAATCAGTAAAGAAAACACGCAGAAGAATGTGAGAACAAATTTCTCACAAAGCTACTGGAGAGAAAAATTCACCCAAAAAATTAACTATAAAAGGTGATCTAGATCATACGCTTCTTTCAGCTCTTCAACTTTTTCCCTGGACTTGGGATCCTGCGCTAGCAAAACGCAAGAGTGATCATGCATCTTCCCACTGGAGATCGGTATATCTAGATCATGATTAGCACCATCATTGCAAGAGTCATGAGATTCAGACACATTCCCATTTGATAAGCTCTTCTCAAATATACCATTGCCTTCAAGGCAATCTGATTGGGCTGCCTTGAGGCTAACACTATCTGCCTTTCCATGTCCATGCAGGCCTGCCATCGATTTGGTTTTCACATCATCACAGGCACCCATACTATTTTTTTTGTGATTATATCCCTCATGCTTGACATCCTGATTTCTCTGCCTGTCGTGCAAAGGAGCCTTATTTTCCTTGTGGAATCCGTTTGTGTTTGGACTGCTTGAAAGTTCTTTCCCAATCATCTTCATCCGAACAGGCTGTTTACAATCACTAGATTTCTCAACTGAGTTATTCTCATGAAGAATCATCTTCCCGTTAGTAACGGCAGGAACTCTCTTTGAGGCAATATTTCCCGAAATACTAAACTTCACACGGGGACTTGAAGTCAATTTATCAGCCATAGGTAGGGCAGGAGGATTTCTAGATGCACTTTCCTCGAGTATTCTATCATGAGCTGGTTTAGATGGAGAACCCGAAGGTTGCTTTTTCGATGCTCCAATACCATTACATGCATGCGATTTAACACCATTGGCAACAGGAACTGCCACACTAGATGCTGGCCTCTGTTTTGTTCGAGCATAGAACAGGATATAAACCTTTTCTGACAGCACTTCCTCCAACGTTGTAACTGAGACATATGAGTCATTACAGCAATACCACCGGCCCACTGCGTCCTGTGACGAGTACAAGAAATGATCAAACCATTTTGTCAACACTTCGGCAATAACTAGTGCTAATGATCGGCATACCTTAACATAAGCATAATAATGACCGGAATCAGGTGAAATTCCAGCATGAACAATGGTACCAAACAAGTAGTATTCAGGAGATGAATCCTGCAATCAATAAATACTGGCAGATCAAAACACAATGAACATGCAGACAAAAACCACAAAGTGATGACCTGCTGCACAAATGATTTACGTTACAATTGACACCATTATTTCTTAATCATTATTACTTCTGACATTATAAATCTATCCAGATTCAGTACTGTTGAGAATCCAATGAAAGAGGTCAGCCAAACTACCTGATTTCCCCTGCACAAGAAGTTGGAAAGCAACAGAAGTTCCTCAAAAGAAATGGCCTTATCGATCTTTCCACCATATATACCCTCAAATCTCTTCTCGAGAATCGGGAAAAGCCAAGAGATGTAAGCAAAGCATTAGTGGCTAGAAAAAAAGACCTTAGAGGGCGCTAACTGTCAAATTGCCAAAGAAAATTGTACCTTCAGTTGAATAACAAGAATATTAGGGGCCTGAAACACCGACATTTGTTTCCTTGCTGGGACTAATTTCTTACACCTACATGGGCATGATCAAATTATTCTACAGCAAACAGGAGGAGCAAACAACCTAGGAAAATCAAAATGTCAAGGATAGCAAATACGCACTTCTCACAATTGTATTTATTGTTCCCGTCCAAAACCTCCGGTTTGAAAAAATTGTGCAATGCATCCTTTAGCGAAGCACTGTGCAAGATATCCAGACTAATATCCATGATCTCATCCACCTTATTGGACTCGGCTCCACAAAGCACACACTTAACCTGACTCTGCAAAGCCCCGCCAAATATGTCCTTTACGATGGTATTGCTAGTGGCACCCTCCACAATGGCAACACGGTGACCGTGACGCAACTTCCTGAGACGGAGACACTTGTTGTGGCAAGCATCGATGACATAGCGGAGGAACTCATGCGCATCCTCCTGGCGGCCACTCCGGAAGTGGTCGGCATAGAGACGCAAGCAGCTCTGAATCTTGGCAGGAGAATCCAGAGCATGATCCGCCCGTAACGAACGTGCAATACGTTTCTCTAGAATACAAAAAGGACAGTCCCGCTTCCTCTCTCCATCCAGACAAGAATCGCCTGGTCAATTTCACAAAAGCAGGTATAGCACGTTAACTAAGGGGAATTAGGGCACGAAGCAGAAACAACCCAGAAAATATATCTTCCGAAATAAAAATCCTAATGAATAAAGAAAAACCGCAAAAGAAGATTTTGGTGGGGTGGGGGGGAGAAGGTTACAGAGGGAAGAATGGAGTTGACGGAGGCAGAAATTGGCGAGGGGAGGGGTGTAGGTGAGGCACTGGAGGACGGAGTTGAGGTAACAGGTGTTGCCAAGGTTCCTGAGTCCGAGTGGCGGACCGTTCTGGCGCTTCTGACTCAGTAGACTCGGCTGCCAGGACATCAGCAATGGCAAGGCCATCAACGAACTCCTTCCGCCGCCTCCCCCGAAAGGGCATTGCAGGACGTGGGTTCAACCGCTCCTCCTCGAAAGGATTCGCCACGCTGCCGCCACGATTGCATCTCCTCCCGTACCCCCCAAATTAATATATCTTTCGTAGACCCGCTCCTGCTCGGTGGTGGGCGGCGCTGCTGGTCGTGGTGCCCTTTTTCGCGTCCGAGAGAGCTCCCGGGTGGCCTGGCCTCTCTCTCTGGAAACAGAAAGTCTTCTCAATCAGAGGTCTTCCTTCTTTCCCCCACAAATAACATTAAATCTACATACCCCGCTTCAAAGAATCATTTTATTTCAAATCGGTCCTTCGATTTCAAAGAAAAAAAATCCAAATACATGAATTATTATTATTATTATTATTTTGAATGGGGGAAGAGAGATATTTATACATGAATGAATGAGATAAACTATCTGCTGACTTTTTATGTCCTTAACTTTAAAATAATTTTTTATTTTGAACTTTTTACACGCCGTTACTCGAATCTAGGATTTATCGTTACCGGGTCTCTCGAACTTACTCCACTTTGCAATCGTGTCAAGACTTTATCTTCATGGGCCACATCCAGTGCTGAAGAAGTCGCTTCAGCCGGAACCGGCATCCACTTTTTCCAGCTAAACGTGAGCATCCTAGGCTGTGCTTTTCATCGTTAAAATGGTTGAACCTCAACAGTTGGAAGATGGCCTTATTACTGAGTGCTGATGCTTCCATATTTCAATGATAGGAATGTGGTAGCACAGCTTGTGAGGAAGGCTGAAAGGGCTGGATTCAAGGCCATCGCACTCACCGTCGACAACCCGAGACTTGGTCGTCGAGAAGCTGAAATCAAGAACAGGTTTATATTCATAAGATATCATCAATTTCTTACCATCTTAGCTAATAAGGCCTACAAGGCATAGGTCTTGCTGTTTCAAATTATGGATTTTTTGTCCTACAGGTTCGCCTTACCACCGTTTTTTACCGTGAAGAACTTTGAGGTTCTAGACCTTGGCAAGACGGACAAAGTGAGTGGAAAAAAGTTAATTTGAGAGGCTCAGATTTATGTCATGTTGTTTCGGCTAACCTTCTGCCTAACAGGCTGAGGATTCTGGACTCGCCTCATATGTTGTCAGCCAAATTGTTCGCACTCTGAGCTGGAAGGCAAGTCATGTTCCCTACCACTCTGAGCTCTTGCCTCGTATATCTCTGCCCGCTTCCAATTTAAATTAACGAAACAATGCAGCTTACGTTGATTGAGAAATAACCATGGAACTGTTGAAGTTCGTGAATATGGGGTCAAAACATGTTTTTCTGATTCCTCCAAGATGTTCAGTGGCTTCAGCCAGTTACTAAGCTACCTATCTTGGTGAAGGGTGTTATTACTGCTGAGGACAGTAAGCACTACAACGCCTCCCCCCCCCCAACCAAATGAAACCAGCTTTCACCTACAAGTTCATGTGACTCTATGACCTCTTGTTGTTCAGCAAGGCTAGCTATACAAGCTCGAACAGCTGGAATCATCGTCTCCAATCATGGCGCTCGATAGCTTGACTATGTTCCTGCTACTATCGTGGCCCTAGAGGAGGTATCCGAGAGAATACTAATCCCAAGAATATTTGCAAAGGTTGATGTCAGCCATGTCTCATATATGATGTTGTAGGTTGTCAAAGCTGCACAAAGAAGAGTGCCGGTGTTTCTGGATCAGGGTGTTCGTCATGGAACTGATGTATTCAAAGCACTCAGCCCTCGGAGCCTCAGGGATATTCGTGATTTTTTCCGCCTGGGATATGTATGTATTTTATGTATTGCGCCACCGTCCCATGGGATGCAAAAGAACAACTGAGACCACGTCAATGGCTGCAGATGTTGAGGGAATAGTTTGAGCTTACAATGGCTCTAAGTGGGTGCCGTTCGCTGAAGGAGAAAACTTGTGACCACGTCACTATACCATGGGACCATCCTCTCCCCAGTCTGATAAGTCCCAGATTGCGAATGTTGTTTCCGAGGAGGCAAACAGGGGAAAGCCAGAAAATGGGTGGCCCGCCTTATGCCAAATGATGAAAATCTCCGCCCAGGAGTTCCATTCTACAAGTAGGCGGCAAAAACATACAGGGGGTTTAGTAACTAAAATGGTGGATTCTATATTAATACATCTTATGAAAAGGCTATGAATCTTATACAAACTGAGACCTCCTTGCAAATCGATGCTCCTTGCCAGTTGGACCAATCATGTTCGTGGAACTGGACCCTTACAAAGCCAAATCTCCCCATTTTCTTTCTATTTTGCTTTTCTTTTTCTCAAACATGTAGAAAGAACTAGTCGATAAGCAATTCCTTCCCTTGGAACAAATGCACTAATTTTTTAAAACACGCTGGTAATATGCGACCATGTGAGGAGGAGCTCTACGACCAACCGCCCGCCTCATCTGGTAATCTCCAGCCCTATTGACTGGTTCCTTGATGATTAATGACCATTTCGATATGTGGAGTTGGACGCCACTACCTTCGGACCAGTCCAGAAGCCGACCGGCAAAGATTCTGGTTCCTTCTTATCAGGAGGTGTTCAGAATAGTACAACACCTTCATCTGCCCCAGGAGACAGTCGAGGAGGAGGAAGTCGTGCCTCCACCCACTGCAACTAGTTTACACAATGCCCCCTCACTATGTTTTTCATTGAATTGTTTGGTGCTGTTGTTCACAGTATCAAGTCCAGTAATAAACTAGACCTCTGAGGTGTACCCATCTGGCATTTCCGGGTTGACCTGGTTTTGGCGGTAGTTGTATGCATGGTTGCACTCCCTTTCCGGTTGGCAATGCCGGTGCGAACATTGAAAACGGTGCGGCTTACCCTCTTATTTATTCGTCATCCCTAAGAGACCAAAAGGGCTAAGCATGCCCAACTTCAGATGGCCTGAGTGAGCATCAGTTAAATACAAGAGAAGACAGAGACTCCAGAGTCTGAATTAATTGTTGGAGGTACTTGTGCTTACTAGAAGACACATCACTACATCGCCACAACTAGAGATGGACTTATGTATCTTTCAAAATTTCAGGCGGCAGCATCAGCATCATCGATGTCAAACGACATCCAGATTTCGTTCACCCTGTCGCTGAATTCGAATGGGGAGTTGTACTGGGCAACAGTGTAGATCAAAGTGGTATCGGTGGCATGCGTTTTGCGGATGGCTTTAGCCCAGATGGTACCACTGAGACTAGATTCCAAGGCAGCTGCTTGTTGGCCCACATCAGAGTCTTGTACAAACCCGCTGAATTGCCTGACCGCAACATAGGTGGTGTTCCATCTTTGCAAGTGGAGGCCCTTGGCTGGGGGAGGGTCAGCTTGGTTCTCTTTGGGGACATAGAAACTGACGAGGAACGAGGAGGTGCAGAAGGGCCCGTCGCTAGGAGAGACTTGGGTGATGACGGGCGCAGTCATCTCTATCTTTGCAGAGTAGTCATTCTTCCCCTGTATGTAGTCAAATAGCCTGACAAAAGCAGTCGGGATGTCGATCCAATCCAACAAAGAAGAAATGGAGGGAGGGAGGGAGGGAGGACTGACTGGAGGAAGCCTGCCCTGGTGGCTTCGACCAAGGAGATGTCCTGGATAGGGGAGGTAGACATCCACACAGGAGAGCTGTAGCGACGGATCTCATACCCATCCCCAGAGTGAAGAACGTCGTAGCCGGGGCACTGGATGCGGGTGCAGCTAGGAGGAAACACTTTGAGGTGGTCCTGATGCTCCTGGAGTTTGAGGAGATTCACGAGCAAGGAGAGGCCGAACAGCTTCAGGGCGGCTGCAGCCATCCTGGCGGAGAAAGTAATTGATTCTTCTTTATGTGATGGTCGCAGTTGCCGTGTTTATAATGGAGGAGGGGTAGAGACATTGTCGTCCACAAGTTTTTGATAGATTTTCCACCACCACTTATCGGCTTGTCGAATACACCAGCAGCTTCTTCTCCCACCCTTCGTCCCTGATCCAACTCCCTCGTCCTCCTTACGTTTTTGTCTTCCTGTACGTGACCCCCAATTATTAGCACCGTGCCAAAAACAAAAACACCACGTGAGAGAGGAATGCATCCGGAAGATTAGGCAAGTCGACGGGGTGGTGGTGTTCTCGCTTGTTACACAGCCATCCACAATCACAATCACAACAAATTGTAGTTACAGAATCAAGTTAGTTCATCACCTTTATGCTCGTCTCATTTCGGCCTACTATACTTGGAACGTACATAGCCATTAATACTCCCCAAATCCTGTTACATGTCACTCCAACAGCTCGACAGTTTCTACTCGAGTTCATCGAGCCCACCAGGTCAGCCTCACAGAGGCTTCACCAACTATACTTCTGTAGCTCATGTTCCTCCCGTTGTGCGACAAAAACACATACAACACAACACGAAATTACAACATTTGTATCTGTACTCTAACTTCCACGTTATTTTTCTCTACTCTCATAATACCAACTAAGTACCTATATATTTCTATTCTATCTAACCTAAATATAAAAGATCTGCTATAAGGAAAAACAAAATGTTAGTACAATAACAATTAGTGGAGATTGTTTTCAATCTCGACGGTATTACATCCATCGTATTATCGTTTGAAATCAGTAAAAAATTTGATTATTCTTAACACAACGTAATAGACAATCAGAAGGTTCTAACATTCTATAGAGAGAATAATATATAACGCTTATATTTACAAAATGTTCAGATTAATCTTACATAGCACAAGCTTCTATCGAAAAACAAGGTGCATAATATAAGTTTCTATAAAGTACATAAGCAATATATTATATGGTTGATCATCATAACCATATTAACATAATTACTACACTTTAGTCGATTTGTTGTTTTAAAGTCCGAAGTTGATTTCAAGTGCTTGTGCTAAGCTCGTCGATCCTACGACTCCGTCGAAGGCATCAATGACTTCTCCTCAAAACATCTTTTAAACCCAAGAAAATTCATGAACCTCCTGTCCATGGAGCCAAAATTAATTTAGTATGTAATCAGGCTTATCAGGACAAAAGGCCATTTTCCGAGCCACCTTCCAGATCTGGAATTTACTTCGTCAAAGCCTGACTCGTCATCTTGCCCTGACCCTGTCTTCTCCCAAAAAACTCATGAGAATAGTCAAGTCCTCCTTCGGCAACACGGCAAGACATCCCAAATAAAACACCAAAATACTATTCTCCCCCCATGCAATAAACGAATCCCAAATGGGCTTTCCCGTTCAAACCATAAAAATATAATCCCTTATTCCTACTTTTTGTCCCTCTTGATTTTAATATTAATTTTAAAAAAAAATATATATAAATATAAATATTAAATCGGGACGTGTATGCAATCATTAATTCTCAAAACAACATAAAAAATTTATATATAAAAAATGTTATGGGATAATTTGTTTCATTTCAATACATAACTTGGAAAGTATTATAAGAAGGCAAGAAGGCAGGGGGGACCCACATCTCTTAACTTTTTCTCGTTCCTCGAGACTGATAGCATGTTGGGATGGGAGGATGACGCAAGCAATGACCCCAAATTCGCCGCGTTCATCAATTTTAGGATATTCATCTACGGACTCTTGTTTTTTTTTGGTAAGTAAATAATTTTTTTTTGGGGGGGGAAGGTATATCATTTACAGACGTATCCTCCGCAACAACATCTCCCTTCAATATAAGTATCATCCTCCTCAAGAGATTATTATTAGTCCCTCAACCAACAATGGAAACATACTTCTCCATCCTGTTGTCCATCCTCCTCTTCCCCGTTCTGGTTATAGCATGGTCAGCCCTCAACTGGGTATGGATACGTCCCCGTAAGCTGGAGCGCATCCTCCGTCTGCAGGGCTTCTCCGGTAATCCCTACCGCTTCCTTTACGGCGACCTCCGCGACAGCTCTCTCATGCTCAGCCAGGCCCGATCCAGGCCCTCCTCTGTCTCCGATGACGTCAAGACCCGCGTCCTCCCCTTCCTCAACCAGCTCGTCAAGACCCAAGGTACCAGGAACACCCCAACCTCCCCGTCCATCCATGCTCTGGGGCCCCCCTGTCCCTGATCTTCAGTTTTTAAGGCGACACTAATCGGGGCTTGGTTTGCAGGGAAGAACTCGTTCATGTGGTTGGGTCCGATACCTCGGATAAACATCATGGACCCCTCCCATCTCAAGGAAATACTTTCCAAGATCCACGACTACCAGAAGCCCGACTCCAATCCCTTGTTTAAGCTTCTCCTTGAAGGTCTCGTCAACCACGAGGGCGACAAGTGGTCGATGCACCGCAAGATCCTCAACCCGGCTTTCCACATGGGCAAACTCAAGGTTCATTCACCCCACCCCTTCAATCTTTTACCTTCTGCTGCTTTGTTAGTTTTCATACTTTCTTGTGGGGATTTTCTAACTTTTGAACATGTTTGCATGCTGCAGCTGATGTTGCCTGCCTTCCATTCCAGCACTAACCAGCTCGTCAGCAAATGGGAGGAGATGTTGTCCTTCAAGGAATCCTCCGAGGTTGACATCTGGCCTGAACTCCAGGACCTGACTCGCGACGTCATCTCCCGGACGGCCTTCGGCACCAGCATCGAGGAAGGCAGAAAGATATTCCAGCTTCAGGAGGAACAGTCGGAACTCGCCCTCACAGCCGCTCGATCCGTGTACATCCCTGGATGGAGGTAAGCAGCTCAATCATGTTTTTTATCAGACTATAAATAGGAGAGAAAAATAATTCCTGGTTCACTGGGAAACCCAGTTCTGAAATCTTTGATGCTTCCTCTCCAGATTTGTTCCCACCAAGTTGAATAGAAGAATAAAGAAGATTGACATTGAACTCCGGTCCCTGATACGGGACCTCGTCCACAGAAAAGAGAAAGCCATAAAGGCGGGGGAATCTGCCGGCGACGACTTGCTTGGGCTGATGATCGAGTCCAACTTGAAGGAGATCCAGGAGCATGGTCATTCGGGCAAGAAGGTCGGCATGAGCATTGACGAGGTGATCGAGGAATGCAAGTTGTTCTACTTTGCCGGACAGGAGACGACTTCAACCCTGCTCCTATGGACGATGGTGATACTCAGCATCCACCCAGAATGGCAGCAACGTGCCAGGGAGGAGGTTGTTCAGGTCTTCGGCAACAGCCAGCCAAACTTTGACCAGCTCAACCACCTAAACGTGGTAAGTATATATAACAAGCCCTTGTAGAACAGTGGTCTACATTGTTATCGCCGAGAAAGCACGCTCAACAATTCATTAACTTGGTCCTCCAGGTCACGATGATACTGAATGAGGTGATGCGCCTGTATCCCCCGGTCATCATGCTCGGTCGAAAAGTCACCAAGGATATGAAACTAGGGGATGTGACCATACCCAAGGGAGTTCAGATGGCGTTGCCCACAATCCTCGTCCACCATGACCGTGAGCTCTGGGGTGAAGATGCCATGGAGTTCAAGCCAGAAAGGTTTGCAGGAGGAGTGGCGAAAGCAACCAAGAACAGGGTGATATTCTTCCCGTTTGGTTGGGGCCCTCGCATCTGCATTGGGATGAATTTCGCGTTGCTGGAGGCGAAACTGGCATTAGTGGTGATCCTGCAGAAGTTCATGTTCGAGTTGTCCCCAAACTACGTGCATGCGCCGAAGTCGATCGTGACTCTTCAGCCGCAGCATGGGGCACATCTGATTTTGCGCAAGTGCCAGAGCTAACTCTTATGCTCATCCCCTCTCGTGGTTTTAAGAATAAGAAGTATTGGATTTGGGTGTAGTCAGTCGTATTTATGAAATTCTTTTGTCGTGTTTTCCTATTGGGGTATAAATGAATGAGCTTCCTCAATCCATTTATTCTTTTCTTTCTTCTTCTTGATTCGTAAGATTCATGCAAGTATCCAACATCCTATCCATATCCCTAACAAATTTGTCACTCTCCAGTCCGCACCCTCGTATTATGTCCATTTCTGAACCGGGTCTTCGACAAGGCCTCTCTGGCAATTCCACTCCCTCCCTAACAATTTGAGCTTTCTCCTACATATGATCATGCTCCGAAGACAGTCATTGCTCTTCAGCCGTAGCATGGTGTTCTTGTTGTTCTCTACATGCGTGGAATCAATGCCACATGGCAAGTCACCTCCGGCATAGGCAGCAATGACTACGTGAATGAAACCAACCCAATGATATAGGGCGAACTGGGAAAAGGAGATCGCAATAGGTATTAGTAGCCATAATAGTAGAAGTAGCCGTGCATTGGAGCATCGAGACGAATGAACGAATTCCGGGATAAGGTCTTTGCAGTAATAGGTGTGAAATCTATGCTCAGATTTCAAGTTTGTCCCTGTCGGAACACTTAATTCTAAACTACTCAAAGTTCATGCCGAGAATTATTGGTATTACTATGATTTTAAAGTTTGAACAACAACGTGAACTAACGTTATTAAAAAATGACTCAGCCACGACCCAAAAACAAAATTGATATTAATTATGTTTGTTCACCCCCCAATAAAACAAGATTTCATCAACTTACTACAACTTGATGATTTTTAATGAATTCAGACGTTCAACATATGAAATGCTGTCGGCTGAACACATGAACCAAAAATACTATTCTCCCCCCATGCAATAAACAAATCCCAAATGGGCGTTCTCGTTCAATCCACAAATATAATCCCTTATTCCTACTTTTTGTCCCTCTTGATTTTAATAATTTTTTAAAAACGTGCATGATAAAAATATGCAATCCTTACTTCTCAAAACAACATAAAAAATTTATATATATATAAATGTTATGGTTCATTACATAATTTGTAAAGTATTATAAAGATGAAATTATTCAGATTGTTTTGTTGGTATATATATATAAATAAAAGGATCGACAGTTTAGTTATTATTTAATTTGAAACATAATTTTTTTTATTATTCCTCGAGACTGAAAGCGTGTCGGGAGGATGACGCAAGCTATGACCCCAAATTGGCGTTCATCAAATATATCCGGTCATTCCCGCCGTTATGTCCAAATTCACGCGCTACCTCCCCCAACCTTCCTCACAATACCTCTGCTCCCAAATCAACTAGAGCGGGTAGATTTTCTTCTCCTACAACGGGATACCAAATCCAATCTAGATTTGTCCCATGTGAAACCCAAATTTGTAAGAAACCGGTCAGGTGTTAGTTTGGATTTCAAAGCAGTAACCGACGTTGTGGGCCTAAGTCGCTTTTGGTGATTTCTCTCATCTATAGTGAGAGAGATCGACAAGCTCGTGTTAAGCGGACTCCTCTTCCGTTGTTCGTATGAACGCAGACAGGTGTTGAAGACGAGGCCAAGGCAAATGGGGGGCTCTATTGAACAAGCTCAAGACGACGGGGAGGCAAATGAGAGGCTCGATTGAAGAAGCTGAAGACGACGGGATGGCGTAATAAACGCGGATAACGAAAAATGTGGAGAGGAATGGGGGCTGAGGTTTTCTTCTGGGATTGGGGTGGGGTTTGAGAGATTTGTGGTTGGAACTAGGTATTTGGACATGGAGTTAGAATTTGAGTGCACGAAGTTTTGTACATATATATCTTTGGTTTTAAAAAAAAAATTACGAAATATATTCGAAGTTTCAAAAATATTCTATTATGGAGCGTTTTGAACCCCGTCTTTCAATTTATAAAGAAGACGAGTTTTCAAAACCCGTCATCCAAGTAATCGGGAGGGAGGCGGGTTTTCCTAAGCCTCTCCCCCATACGGAGGACGGTTTTTCAAAATTTGCCTTCCTCCCGATTACTTGGATGGCGGGTTAAACTCGCTAAATTGAAACACGAGTTTTCAAACGCACCTCAGGGACGCTAAATCGATATTTTTGACACTTCAATCATATTTCGTAATTTTTTTTAAAACCAACGGTATATTCGTACAAAGCTCCTGATTTGTAGGGTAATAGCAAAATTTAACTTAATTTGAGCCACGTAGGTTGCCACGGCTTTTACTTGAAAAGATAACGAAGGATAAATTAAAAATAACGATAAATATAAATATGAATATAAAGAACATGATAGATTGAAAAAGAATGACTTAGTATAAGATATATTTAATAATTAAGCCTTTTTTGGTAAGTAAATTTTTTTTGGTAGGCAATTAATGTATCCGCCCCCCTCCCTCCCTGTAAGTATTATCCTCCTAAAGAGATTATTAGTCACCCAAAGCTACAAATATCTTTCTACTCGAAGTCATCCAAGGCCAAATTCACAAATAATGGAAACGTCCCTCGTCACCATCCTGTTATCCATCCTCATCTTCCCCGTTCTGGTTATAGCATGGTCAACCCTCAACTGGGTATGGATCCGTCCCCGTAAGCTGGAGCGCATCCTCCGTCTGCAGGGCCTCTCCGGGAATCCCTACCGCTTCCTCTCCGGCGACCTCCGCGACAGCTCTCTCATGCTACGCCAGGCCCAATCCAGGCCCTCCTCCGTTTCCGATGACCTCAAGACCCTCGTCCACCCCTTCCTCAACCAGCTCATCAAGACCCACGGTACCTGGACACCCCCCCCCCCCCCCCGGGGCGGCTCTGGAGACCCTGTTCCTGATCTTCAGTTTTTTAAGAATACACTAATGGGGGCTTCGTTTGCAGGGAAGAACTCGTTCATGTGGTTGGGTACGATACCTCGGGTAAACATCATGGACCCCTCCCACATCAATGAAATATTTTCCAAGATCCACGACTACCAGACACCCGAGTTCAATCCCCTGTTTAGTCTTCTCCTTGAAGGTCTCGTCAACCACGAGGGCGACAAGTGGTCGATGCACCGCAAGATCCTCAACCCGGCCTTCCACATAGGCAAGCTCAAGGTTCATTCACCCCACCCCTTCAATCTTTTACCTTGTGTTGCTTTGTTAGTTTTCATACTTTCTTGTGGGGATTTTCTAACTTCTGAATATGTTTGCCATGCAATGCTGCAGCTCATGTTGCCCACCTTCCATTCCAGCACTAACCAGCTTGTCAGCAAATGGGAGCAGATGTTGTCATTCAAGGAATCCTCCGAGGTTGACATCTGGCCTGACCTCCAGGACATGACTCGCGACGTCATCTCCCAGACGGCCTTCGGCACCAACATCGAGGAAGGCAGAAAGATATGCCAGCTTCAGGAGGAACAGTTGGAACTCGCCCTCATAACCGTTCAATCCGTGTACATCCCTGGATGGAGGTAAGCAGGTCAATCATGTTCTTGATCAGACTATAAATAGGAGAGAAAAATAATTCCTGGTTCACTGGGAAACCCAGTTCTGAAATCTTTGACGCTTTCTCTCCAGATTTGTTCCCACCAAGTTGAATAGAAGAATAAAGAAGATTGACATTGAACTCCGATCCCTGATACGGGACCTCGTCCACAGAAAAGAGAAAGCCATAAAGGCAGGGGAATCTGCCTGCGACAACTTGCTCGGGCTGATGATCGAGTCCAACTTGAAGGAGATCCAGGAGCATGGTCAGACGGGCAAGAAGGTCGGCATGAGCATGGACGAGGTGATCGAGGAGTGCAAGCTGTTCTACTTTACCGGACAGGAGACGACTTCGACCCTGGTCCTATGGACACTGGTGTTACTCAGCATCCACCCGGAATGGCAGCAGCGTGCCAGGGAGGAGGTTGTTCAGGTCCTCGGCAACAGCCAGCCAAACTTTGACCAGCTCAACAACCTAAATGTGGTAAGAATATATAACAAGCCCTTGTAGAACAGTGGTCTATTTTGTTAACGCTGAGAAAACACACTGAACAACTGATTAATTTGGTCCTTCAGGTCACGATGATACTGAATGAGGTGATGCGTCTGTATCCCCCGGTAATCGTGCTCAGCCGAAAAGTCACCAAGGATATGAAACTAGGGGATGTGACCATACCCAAGGGAGCTCAGGTGGCGTTGCCCACAATCCTTGTCCACCACGACCGTGAGCTGTGGGGTGAAGATGCCATGGAGTTCAAGCCGGAAAGGTTTGCAGGAGGAGTGGCGAAAGCAACCAAGAACAGGGTGATATTCTTCCCGTTTGGTTGGGGCCCTCGCATCTGCATTGGGATGAATTTCGCGTTGCTGGAGGCTAAACTGACATTAGTGGCGATCCTGCAGAAGTTCTCGTTTGAGTTGTCCCCAAACTACGTGCATGCGCCGAAGTGGATAGTGACTCTTCAGCCGCAGCATGGGGCACATGTGATTTTGCGCAAGTGCCAGAGCTAACTCTTATGTGCATCTAGGGGTGGCAAACATGACCCGCAATTTTAGTGTGTAAATTTAGTCTTAACGGGTTCGTGTCGTTATAATGTCAATCCATTGTACATGATATGATAACGAGTTAGTTTTGGATCGTGTACCCTTTACTCGTTGAGTAATTATTTCAACATAAGCCAATTAAAATGTTTTTTTCCTTCCCCGAATGCTAGGTTTTTTTGCACCCAACTCAAATGTCATTCCCTTCTTCGAAAGTTGGTAACTAAACTTGAAAGGCAACATTTATTTTGATCGAAGTATTAAATTTCTAATTAATAAATCATAAAATGCATACTCATAGTTTGTTTCAATCATACGTTTATTTCTTACTTCAGAAACTGCACGAGACGAAGAACATCTACAACTACATGAACTTACGAAAGATGTTGTTAGGTTACAGGTAAATAATGAAGACGTCCTTCAATTTAAAAGTTCAACAAATTTGGTTAGTTAAGTTGTTTATGTCATGATTATTTTTATAATTTTATTTTCTAATATATGAGCATAAATTATTTGCAGAAAGTGGAAATCCGTCACGATAATGTTATACATTCAAAGTTATTTTTGTTATATTAATTTGAACACTAAATTATTTATTTTCATAATTTTATGATGAAATATTTATAAATTTATTTGAATTATGATGTAATTCAAATATTATGTATATTTTATACTAAATTATTTCATATCTATCTATTATAAACCTGTTTGTGTTTGAACTGATAACACGGAAACCTTAACAGGTTCGTATTTGGAACGTGTTACAGGTAAAACACCCGGCAGGTGGAGATGCAGGGGAGGTAAAGGACACTAGGGAGATCCTCAAGTGTACCACTGCATTCAGGTCGAACTGGGCTGCTGATGGAGCTGGGGCTACAGCTGAAGGAGGAGTTGGACCGCACGAGCTCTAAGTGTAATGAACAGGCCAGGTCGGAGGCACCAGTGGAGGAAGAACTTGAGGACGAAATTGAAGAAAAGAGGGAATGCAGGACCAAGGAAGGAGGAAGGAGAAATCGACAATGAAACAACCGAAATTGCAGATGAAGAAATAAACAGGGAAGGAAGAAAGGCCTGAAGAAGAATAAGAATGAAAATAGAATCGAGGGGGAAGGTGAGTGAGCGGTTGTTGGGTGTGTTTGAGAAGTGGTCGCTGTAACTAAGTGAGGGTTGGGTGGAGTGGCTAATTCCTCCGGTTGGTGTTGTGTTCCTTTTCGTTTTGCTTAATCTGAGGTCCATCTTCATTGTTGCGGTTTTGGGTGTGGTTTTGGATGGAGTGTCCGGACACGAACTCGATCCGTTAACCCGTTTTGCCACCCGTACGTGCATCCTCCCGTGATTTTACGAAGTAATGGTTTTGGGTGTAGTCAGTTGTATGTAATGAAGAGTTTTCCACTGCAGGTTGCGACAATCCTCAATGAGGTCATGAGACTATATCCACGACGGCTGTCCTTTCAAGGGAAGTTTACAAGGAAACAAAACTGGGAAGCCTGATCTTACCGGCTGGGGTGCAGGTATTGCTGCCCAAAATTTTTGGTCCACCACGATCCTGAGTTATGGGGAGAAGATGCAGATGACTTCAGGCCAGAAAGGTTTGGGGAAGGAATCTCAAAGGCAACAAGGAACCAAGTATCCTACTTCCCACTCGGATGGGGGCCTCACATCTGCATGGGACAAAGTTTTGCTTTGATAGAGGCATAGATGGCCTTGACAATGATCCTGCAACGCTTCAGGTTTGAGCTTCATATGATCATGCTCAGAAGACAGTCATTACTCTTCAGCAGTAGCATGGTGTTCATGTCGTTTTCTACATCCATGGAATCAATGCTACGTGGCAAGTCACCACCGGCGTTACTCTTTATAAAGAAATAAGGGGGCGGTTACATGGCAAGTCACCCCCGGCATAGGCAGCAATGACTACGTGAATGAAACCAACCAAATGATATAGGGCGAACAGGGAAAAGGATATTCAATCGACCACAGGGATGCTCCCAGCTCTCAGTTGCTTAGTTACAAACTTGATTTGTAGTAGACACTGACAAATCACCTGCAGATCGCAATAGGTATTAGTGGCAGTAATAGTAGTAGTAGAGCCGTGCATTAGAGAATCAAGACGAATGAACGTATTCCGAGATAAGGTCTTTGTAGTAATAGGTGTGAAGGTCTACCCTGAAGGTCTATACACAGATCAATTGATAGTTCCTAATTGGAATGCTTGGAAAGGGATGTCAAAAGCTGAGATCCACCGTGACGAGTCATTCTTTAACTCGATACATATTGTGTGGTAAGGCAATGCTTGAAATGTTTTGCAGACATCTCGACAGAATTCAGTGACCACCAAGCAACCTCTCTGATCGACAAGTCGTTGCGGATTGTACTTGTGAGGGATGTTGATGGTGAAACATTTTGGAAAAGCTTTCATGATACATTGCCCTGAATATTACTTCTCCAATCCCCATAGATAAATCAGCTCTTTATGAATTGACTCCCTATCAAGAAAGGCACCTTCATGTTCTTGACTTGGTTAGATTCAACAAAGATGCCTGTGCAAGGGACATGGTTAAATGCTTTTATTGTTCCTTTTTCTTTCCGAACCAAGGTGCAGTTTCTTCTTTCTCGTACCATTTACAAGTACGATGAAATCACGTAATGGATTTTATCTCCAGGCATCTCTTTCTAGTGATGGATGGCTGACCTCTTTGGATGCTGAAACAGTCAAAAAATGTTCCCTTCTCGATATTTGATGTGTTTCTTGGTGTATCACCAGTTTCTCATTCCTTGAAAACTTCTGTCGCAGGTGGCCTTGTGGCCATTCTGAAGTTATTTCGTGCTCCGTAGATGCTACAATGCAAACATGTCCATTACAGCGCATGCATTTCAGATGCATTTGCGAATAGATTCACTCCATGTCAAAGGGATTAAATTGATGGGTGGTAGATCCTACAACAAGAAATTAATTGCAAGTAAAAGCCTGCAATGTTCAAACAGCTTGAAAGATTGTTGCCGACTGAAATGACTGCAGTTCGATCTGCTCCGCAAGGACTACTAGTGACCCTACCTCTTCATGACTTTTCTGGTCTCATTTGCTCCAGCATTTTGACAACTTCGGCCATGGTTTTCCTTTTGGATGGCTCCAATTCTAGGCACATCAGCGCGATACTAAATACATTGTTGATCTCATCAATGGGACTATTTTCTAAGGTGCGATCGAGTACGTGCACTTCCATTTTCTCATGTACTGCCGACTTTACCTATCAAAATCGATAAGTATGGCATAAGCTATCCAGATAGTTTTGAGCAAGGAAAATTATCTGCTTGGCTGAGGAAATTTTAGATAATCACCCATGTCACGAGCTTCGTTCCCTCCTCCACGAATGCTTCATCAGTAGGCTTTTCACCAGCTAGTAGTTCCAGCAGAACAACCCCCGTAACTGTATACATCCCCTTTTGCAGTCGCTCTCCCCGAATCAAAGTATTCTGGACAACAGGGGAAGATAAATGATTTGGAGGCACGGACAGATGAGAGCGACAAGATAAGTGAATATGCAGAATCCGATCATTCATACCGGGAGCTAGGTAACCAAAAGTTCCAGCCACAAATGTCGAGACATGGGTCTATCTGGTGCCAACCCAAAGTCTGAGACTCGAGCCTTCATGTTCTGATCCAGCAATATGTTGCTTGATTTGATGTCCCTGTGGATGATATGGGGGATGCAGTCGTGATGGAGATAGGACATTCCTCTCGCAGCACCTAGAGCAATATTAAACCTCATCCGCCAGAACTGAATGGACTTCCATTGGGCATGAGCTCGTAGATGAGGAGGTTGTTGTATCTAGGAGCTGTGTAGTAGCCGTGTAGTGTAACGATGTTGCGATGCTTGATATCTCCCATGGCCTCCAATTCACGCTTGAAGCCATGGTCCTTCTCAGTACTCCCCCAGTTTAATCTCTTAACGGCAAATGACAAGGTGTCGTTCACAGCCAATTTGTAAACAGTCCCATAGCCTCCAGAGCCGATGATGTCTTTGTTGGTGAGTTTAAGGGCCTTCTTCACGAATGCGTCCGATGTGAGGGACTGCAAAACCGGGGACCTGAACATCACCATCTTTCCACCTGTTTTCACGAAACAGAAAAGGACGGAGGGATGTTAGGATCCCGGCAGGACATAATAGAATGGACAGGAGGTTGGATTGGAGACGGAGGCACCTGACAAGCCATCATCGTAAACAATGGGCCTTTTCTTGCATCTTTTGTAGAGGAGGAGGGCGATGACGATCTTGGACGCTACGAAAGCAAGACAGGATATGGTGATGTAGAAGGCCAAAAGTAGAGCTCTTTCCATCGAAATTCGAATCCCGAAAAGGAGAAGAAGAGCGGGTGAATGAAGATGGGTTACAGCAAACGAAGTCGACATTCAAAGCAGCCAAGGGTAGAGGTTGGGTCGGGAGTTTGATCCCATCATATTTTCACATTACTGTATGGGGGTGGAAGGCGGATATCACTCCAGCTAAAAGCCGCCAACCCTTTTTGCTGACCCCATTTATTCAAAACCAAAAAAAGAAAGCTTAAGCGTGTGATCCACGTGAATATTTCTTCTTCCTATTAGGTCTCGGTCATATGACATTTGATAAAGAGGAGATGCAGTTTCAGACATTGTAATTGTTGTTCACTATTCAGCAACTGGTAAGGAAAACAATCAGAGCATTGGGCAATGTCCAAGTTTGAAAACAGTTTGGTTTGAAAATTTTTTCAAGAATCGGGAGAAATATGAGTTAGTAAATCTGATTTCACTTAAATTGGAGTTACTAAATTTGATTTTTTTATTAGTATGTTTTCATGAGATCGGAGTTATCAACTCTAATATTCTTAAAAAATTAAATAAAAATGAAATTATTTCGATTTTTCTATTTACTTATCTCATTTTTAACATGTCTCCCTGCTTTACGAAAGCCCGTGAGTTTCGCAGCAAGCAAACAAAGAGATGTAAAAGGTCGTTCCTGATATGGACAGGATCTCACACATTGGTGTCTACAATCAACCACCCCTTTGTTTGTTGTTACTTACTTTAACACGTTTAAATCAGATCGGGAGGATTTCACCAACCCCCCTACCTGTCTTCTCCCTTTGCCTTGTATATTTTGTCTTTGTCTCGTCTGGGGTGAGAGAAGAAGGGGAGGAATCATCATTCGGGACTCTGCATAAAAGAAAGACGAGGAAGGTAATTCGAGCTTTTTCCGCTGACCCTGACCTGGGATTGTTTGAGAGTGTGTGTGTGTGTGTGTGTGGTCAATGCTGCCGCTGATTTTGCTTCCCTTGTCAAGTTTATCCTTCTTTTCTCCCACCCCAGTAGAAGAAAGGTCCTGTCTTTGGGATCTGGGGTTTGTTTATTTCTTGTTGGCTAATCCCCGTGTGCTTCTCGTTTCAATCTTCTTTCTGGGTTTAATTATGGGATTCTCTTTTTCATCCTTTTTTCTTTTATTGAAGTAACAATTGTAATCAAATTCCCACATGTTTTCCCTCCTTTGCCTCTCAATTTTTGTTTCTTCATTGTAGTTTTCGTTTTATCTCTTATGTGTTGATTATGATCCGCTGTTGGGTCTGGTATCGTGGGTGAAAACAAGAGCTACGGCATCCTAGAATCAATCGGCCATACTTTGTTCCTTCTGCTGTTGCGAATTTGAAGCAAGAGAAAGGAAATTTTCGCAGTTTTGGTGCATTAAGTTTTTATATAGTTTTCAGGACTTGCTCTGGCTCTCGTTGTTATTCTGGTATGTTCATTCTTCCTGTTGGGGATGCAGATGAATGATGTGGACTTCTTCACCGAATATGGTGATGCCAACAAGTATAAAATTCTAGAGGTGGTCGGGAAAGGAAGCTACGGAGTGGTGTGTGCAGCCATCGACACACATACAGGAGAAAAAGTTGCTATCAAGAAAATCCGTGATATATTCACTCACATTTCTGATGCTGTGAGAATCTTGCGTGAGGTCAAATTACTGAGGCTCCTCCGACATCCTGATATTGTGGACATCAAGAGCATCATGTTGCCACCCTCTAAGAGGGAGTTCAAGGATATATATGTGGTCTTTGAGCTGATGGAATCAGATCTTCATCAAGTTATAAAATCCAATGATGATTTAACCCGAGAACATCACCAATTATTTCTTTATCAGATGCTTCGCGCTTTGAAGTATATGCACACAGGTAGTTATCGATGGCTGATGCATTATATGACATTTCTTTTTGTTATCGGAAAGTGCCTAAAGCGTTGCCTCTTGCAGTTTTCTTTCCTTCTTGTGTTATCTCATATCCTGTCTAGACCCAGGAGGAATAGTTCTTCACTCGGGTTCTTGTCACATTAATAAAGCGTAATATATAGCCTATTGACTTCTTATCCATTCCATGAAACACTGCAGCAAATGTGTACCATCGTGACCTGAAGCCAAAGAATATACTGGCTAATGCAAATTGTAAACTGAAAGTTTGTGACTTCGGACTGGCAAGAGTTTTTTTCAGTGATGCGCCCTCAACTCTATTTTGGACAGTATGTATTTTCATTGTTTTCAGGGCAGTTTCCATGTATTTTACCCCTTGCCATCTTGGTTGATTGAGCCTTCATGTGGTGCTCGTGGCAGGATTATGTTGCTACCCGATGGTATAGGGCTCCAGAGCTCTGTGGATCTTTCTACTCCAAGGTATATCATTTGACCTATGGAATAACTTTCATTATCTTGTTATCTTGGTCCTTTTTTTCCTCTTCGACATTAGTCACAGCGGGTTTGGTGCTATATATATATATATATAGCTTGAGAAATGCGCTTCTGTTCAATCTCTTGAAGTGGTAATATCACTGATGTGATAAAGATTCAAATTTAAATAAGCCTGTGATGTTTAGAACGCCTTCTTGATGTTTTTTAGGTAATTAGTGATTCTAGATTATAAAATTGTTATTCAGGGAGGAATATTGATCTCTCCTGGAAGTTGAAATTTCTGTTAATCAGGTAACCATGCCGGGTTTCATGTTTCCTGCAGTGATTTGTCATGTGGAGAGTCCAATTTTAACTTTACAAACACCATCAACTGATTGCCTGTGTGTGCAAATTCACATGCAGTATACACCAGCAATCGATATTTGGAGCATTGGCTGTATCTTTGCGGAAGTATTGACCGGAAAACCATTGTTTCCTGGGAAAACTGTCATCCATCAATTAGATTTGATCACTGATCTACTCGGAACACCTCCCCCCGAATCCATATCAGGAGTAAGAAAAAGTATTTATTGTCATATTTGATTTGATCACTCATTAGTTATCCAGAGTCACACGCTTTATTATTTCCATTCCTTCTGTCATTGATCTGCTTTATCACGAAATACAAATATATCGGTAGGTTCGCAATGAGAAAGCAAGGAGATATCTAACAAGGATGCGTAAAAAGCAACCTACACCTTTTACTCAAAGGTTTCCTAATGCAGATCCAGCAGCTCTAAGGCTGTTGCAGAGGCTTTTGGCCTTCGATGCAAAGGATCGTCCCACAGCTGCAGAGGTATATTTTTTCTCTATCAGTTCTGAATAGTGTAATATCTGATTGGTATTTATCTGTTCTTCGAGGTCTCAACAGGCTCTTGCCGATCCATACTTTAAAGGACTTTCCAAGCTGGAGAGGGAACCTTCATGCTCGCTTCTATCAAAGTCGGAGTTCGAATTTGAAAGGCGAAGGGTGACAAAAGAAGATGTTAGGGAACTTTTATATCAGGAAATACTGGAATATCATCCACAACTTCGCAAGGATTACATAAATGGAACTGCTGGCTCTAATTTCCTTTATCCAAGGTTCTATTAGTTTCAGTGAGCTTCTCACCCCGAAAACAAAAAACAAATCCAAAGCTGTTCATCTCTCATGGTAGCAAACTCTTGGATGCAGTGCTACTGGCCAATTTAGGAGGCAGATCGTCCATCTAGAAGAACATGGTGCCAGAAGCGCGCCGGTCATTCCCTTGGAGAGAAAGCATGCTTCACTTCCACGGTATCGTTTTCTCTTTGGAGAGGGGATTTGTTTTTTCGGAGAAACGTATTTTTATGAACATTTTTGTCTCTCTCGTGATTCAAATTGTTCTATCCAAAATTTCTCTCCCCCCCATTTCCCCACAAAGCCCCTTCTAACTATACAGCAAGTGAAGCTGCATACTTGTGATTGTGGAAATGAGACATTATGAACTTACATGGGCCAATCTTTTTCTGCAGACCCTCAGTTCACTCCAGAGGTCTAACTGCAAATTCACAGCCAAATGTGACATCAAGGGACAGCCGGCAAACATATGGAGAGACTTCAACCAGTCGTAAAGCGTCAGATGCCGTCCTAACTTCACGGACTGCAGCAGGGCCTCCTCCCAGGGTGCCTAATGGTAGTACCCTATTATAATTTGTCTTATTGTTCATTCCAACTCCTGATAAAGCATGTGTTGAATTGTTTTCTAGATCAAAACATGTATTGAATTTTGATTTTAAATTCTGCAACATGAATATTTATTGCTTTGCAGCAAATTCAGGTGGAGTTGTTGGGCCTGCTTTATCTCGTGATGGGGGCCGCTGGAGCATCAAGGATAGCCCCGAAGGCAGGGATACGTGCGGAAGTGGTGAATTCCCGACTCAACCCTTGTCTCAGCCAATTGTAAACAGTCCACATGGCATGATCAGGGAGAAGTCCTTGATTAAAGATGTCAACGGTTCACAAGAGAAGGAGCCATCCACCCAATGCAATGATGCAGTGAATCCAGTCTCTCTCATGGTTATAGATGTTAATCCCATCCAATATTTCCCACCACTGGATGAGGTGGGGCAATTGAACGAAAGGCTACTAGCTACAGATGCCAAGGTGTTTCAGGCACAGTCGCAGTTGGAGGCCGTTAGTGCTGTATCTGTGGCCATTGCTGCTCACCGGAATGTGGGATCTGCTTGCTCCGGTTATTTAGCACACTAGTGTTATTCATTTGAGGATGACTAGGAGGGGAGGCTTCTGTCAGATACTAGTAAATCTGTATTCCACGTGAGTGAGTATGGATAAATAATGTACAGATAGAGGGGATCGAGCAGGTAATCTAATACTGTCATGTGTACGTTGACTTATTGGAAGCCTTCAGTCCCTCGTGAATGAACCTTCTATTGCCTTTGCATCGGCGGACTTGCAAAATACCAAATTAAACAATAATTCGACTCCCCGTAAATAAACCCCAGGAAAAGCCATCTGCTTGTGGTGAATATTCGTGTGATCCTCATCTTGCGGTGAATATTCGTACCATCCCTCTCTGATGAGTGCTTGTAGTGTGTTACGTCAGGCTATCAGCGCACTCGGATGTGCCGCTTTTGCAGTAACAGGGATAGGAGTTGTGGTACTGCTGAAGAAGGTCAGGTGGAAGCAGATTAGGAACCCAAAACCTCAACATAAGGCTGCATTCTGTTTACGATGGGCAGAGGAGAGTCGCGGCTGGGCTGCAATAAGGGAGACACTGATCGGTTCTCTGAGGTGGAGTGGACATGGTGAGGCCTTTGGGGAAAGGGTTGGAGGGTTAGACCGATGCGGCTGCTTGAGCTGGAAGGATACGGGGCCGAGATCATAGGATGGCAGAGTCATAACTCGGATTGGCCTGTGTGGCAGAGGCCGATCCTGATGGGGGAGAAATGTGAGATGCCCATGTTCAGCGGGCTTATCCTGTACGATGAACAAGGGAGACCACTACATGATTCTCCCAAGGGAACTGCTCATCGGCAACTGGTAAGCACACTTACAAAGCTCAAAAGTTTGATCTCAGGATTATGTTATGCAATATTAGTTCAGCCCTCAAAGTACATGCAGCAGCCCATTCACCATCCCAACAAGCTTCCCGATGACCAAAAACTAAGGAAATCCTGATATTTTCTGAAATAGACCATGATACTGTTAGAGTGTGCACTTATGTGTCAAGACATTTTATTGTATTTGTGGATAAATAATTAATAAATGCGATATTTGTCATTGATTATTTTACTTTTCTGCACGCAAAATTATTAATGATAAAGTCTCACGTATTAATGAATATATTAATCTGAAATAGTCCGTGATTTGATAGATGCTTAGAGGGGACATGGACATCTAGATCATAGCTGAATATAAATGAGGTCAAGATAGACCGAGCAATTGTATAGCTAAGTTATACTTAGGGGTACCATGAGATTAGGATTACTGGACACGACCCGATTAAGAGAATACCACATATTGAACATCATTGGTCAATCCTCTTTATGGACGAGTGTAACTGATCTTTTGACTTGAGACCTTCATTTATTCTATGCGAGGAGTTTGTACACTTTGACGTCGTTAAAAGCAGTCTTTAACCGGATTGTGAGTAATACGATTGTTGCGTGTGTGACAAAACGTAGAGAGAATAGTGTTGAGTCAATATATGATTCATCTCTCCTCTTTTGGATTAGAGAGTTGATATCTAGGACACTTGATAGAGATATTAGTGACTCTAAAATGCATGGCCATAGGAGGAATGTTTTACATTCAAGTGAGTCTATTATATCTTGGTATCAAGCAAAACAATTAATTTGGTAATGACGTATTTTGCGCCGAATTAATTGGGATGTTGGTTAGATGAAGAGATTGAATTACACAATAATCGATTCATAGTGGTTTATGATTTATGATCATTATCCTAACACGTTGGGGAATAAAAATTATTGCTAGACGGTTACCTTAGTTTTTGTATGGATATACACTGCTTTCGTGTATAGGACTTAGAGGGTCGCACGCATAGCACCTCGACAGGAACATTATATTATTGATTATTTTAGTGGATACTAAAATTAATAATTTTATTATTTCAGAATTAGAATTAATTGGATTATTAATTTATTCTGAAATATCGGAAGCAAATAAAAAGGCCTCGCATATGGATTTATTTAGGTCAAATTTATAAAAGATATTAAATAAATATTTATTTATTAAAATAATATCTTATTAGTGCATACGTGTGTTTGCATTAATTAGTTTAATATTTTATTCCTACCTCATGAAATCAATTAAAATATTATTTAAAGTTTAGTTACATTAAATTTGGGAAACCAAAAAATTTAAAAAGGAAACGTTATAATGGAAATAAATTGGTTTTACATTGCTATTCATTTTTTGTCTTAGAGATATAGCCATATTGAGAGATGAGATTTGATACGCTTTCCGGAGAAAAATCACCAAACAATCAAAAGGGCTGAAAGAGTCGGGTTTTGAGGTTTTGCTTCCGAAAATTCTTTATCGATCTAAGAGGCTAGCACCTAAGGGATCGTTGAGAGGTTCGTGATCGTGTGCGTGTGGATACCGCTAGAGAAGTCACATGTAGAACTCTCGATCAATTGTTCCTGATTACGTTTTGTTTCACCGAAAATTTTAAGGTATGTTTTCCGGATAAGATTATGTTGTTATTTATCTAAAATTTATATGTATCATGAGATTTTTATTATTTTTTGACATAAAAGTTTATAATTTTTTTTTTCCGCTGCGCCCTAAAACCAACCGATACCATTTCAGCTGATCCCTCCAGAAAATTGTGTTTACTGTAACGCCCATTTCGGAAATGATACCCATATATTTCTAGATGAAAGAAAATGTCTCAGATAGAATAAGGAATTGTTAAACCATGGCTAAGACCCACTTCTTTTCATGTCTCTTTGTATGCAAGATGCAGGGAGAAATGGCAGCGGTAAGGAGGACTACTTTGAAGGATTTGCTATGAGCTCCTTCCAGGACTACTTCCGACTACTTCCCAGCTTGATGGACAAGAAAAGGAAGCGTCACTGCCTTCCGAAATGCAATCACCAACAGCCGGAACGACAAGGAAGAAAGCTTTCTCAAACAATATAGGAGGGATTTTAATCCATCGTTCTGTCGGACAAAGTTGGAAAGCAAAACAATCTGGGGAGATTTCCGGACTCTAATGGGGACTTGGAGAAGTACATGGACTCCTTTTCCTTTAATTTACCGAAGAGACTTCCTGTTGCTTTGATATTTCAATTGGAAGCCAACTCGGTAGTCCCTTGCTGCTAAATACTGATAAGAAATGACTGCGAGCATTTAAAGAAACAAGAAATATAGTCATCAGCAAAAACACTACCTCCCCAGAATCAGGTCTTACTTTATAGAGCTCAACTTACAACGATTCTGGGGAGCAATCACACCTTATATTAACGGGCTCCTCTCTGGGTTCTTGTGATCTAATCCGAGCTTCTTACGCTCGGTCTGGCATAACTCTCCAAATCTCTCTGTTTGTCGTGGCCTTATTTTGCCTCCCTCTAAAGAAAACACGCAGAGGGAGAGGGTGATCCACGAAGCTTTTTGTCACGGGTGGAAAGATTAGTATCGTCCGAGCAGTGGAGGCGGCACAGTCACTGTCACCGTCGACATCGCCAGATAAGGGATACGTAAAAATCCTCCCAAATGCAAATTGCATCCCCTCCAATGATTAATTCGATAACGACGGCATGAGTTTGTTTTTTATTTCTTAACATATTAGTGATAATTATTTATTGTTTGAAAGGAAAGGAAGGAGGAAGCCAAAAGTGGGAATTTGTCCATTTGATTAGATGAAAGGTTTAGCACGTTAAATAGTGGCATTAACTATTGAATTTTCGATAAATAATGTTTCTAACTCGTTATTAGGTTGAGTAATTTTTTAACATTGAGCTTAAAAAAATCGATATTGACAATAACAAATTTAATACTTTTGAAAACATCGAATTTCTAACTTTAACAAGATGAAAACACTTGAATTTTTTTAAAAATTAAATCCGGTGTTTTTATTATCAATTTAGAGCATAAAATATCTGTTCAACTTAACGTACCTCACACGTACGTGTTCCAACTCACAACCCATCACTTCCACGGACTCCAAAACCCAAACCAAATAAATATCTCTCTCTCAGTCTATGCCCAACCCAACCAAATCTGTAAGAAAGAAAGAAACAACAGAAATAGAAAAAAGGGGGGGGGGGGGGGGGGGAGGGGTCTGGAATCAGGAAACCCTTCCCGGTGGATCAGAAAGCACAGGAGATATGAAGATACAGTGCAATGTATGCGAGTCTGCCGAGGCCACCGTCCTCTGCTGCGCCGACGAGGCCGCCCTCTGCTCCCCTTGCGACCACAAGGTCCACGCCGCCAACAAGCTCGCCGGCAAGCACCAGCGTGTCCCCCTCTCCTCTTCCTCCTCTCGCTTCCCCAACTGCGACATCTGTCAGGTTCTCCATCCCCCCCCCCCCTTCCCCTTCCCTATCTCGTTGTTATTTCTCATCATCCTTCCTTGATCTACTCCCCCGGCATACTGTCGCAGGAGGCTGCTGGTTTCTTCTTCTGCCTGGAAGACAGAGCTCTCCTCTGCAGGAAGTGCGATTTGTCCATCCACACCGCCAACGAATTTGTTTCCTCTCATCAGCGTTTCCTCCTTACCGGTGTCAAAGTTGCTCCCGATACTCCTCACCCCTCCCCCGACGCCAAGTCTTCCTCTTCCCACAGCGGTCAACCCCCCTCCGCCACACCCCCACCCCCCGCCGATCTCGACAAACGCCTGCCTCCTGCTAACGGTAACGCTATCCCCACCTTCATCCCTGGCAAGCTACCCATTTCCGGCGGTTCTTCTGGTGGAAGCTTCGCTATGTGGCCTTTGGATGAATTTCTTCCCTTCAGCGACTTCAACCACGGCTATAGCTTCATGGGTGATGTATCATTAAAGGTATACATATTTGTTCCCTTGGTATAATCTTCACAGCGGCGGTGTTATTCAGTTTCAATTCTAATGAAATATCAGTTTGTTCCAATGATTCCACAGGCTGACAGCGGTAAGCTCGGGGACTCCGACTGTTCCTCTGCCCTTAGAACCAGTGAAGAACCCGATGACTACCTGGGGCTGGTCCCTAACAATCCTTGGGCTGTACCACAAATGTCGTCACCACCCACTGCTTCTGGATTGCATTGGCCAAATGCTTCAAGGCAGCGCCTGGAAGCGGCGGCCTATGTTCCTGATATATCTTGTGCATCTGATGTTGGATTTCAGTTATATGGGAACCGGAAAAAGCCGAAATGCCAAAGGAGGTCCTAGGGCAACTTACTCCCTCCGGATCCACAACGACCCGGAGCGAATGTCAGAACATCTCGCGCTTCAACCCGTGCAATCCTCTAATTGTGGCTGTAACTCAGCTAGATCTTTTCAAATTAGTGGAATTTTGCTTGCTTACCAGACTGCCCGCCTGCTGGGTAGAGTTCTGGACGATCTCTGGCTGATAGTGAGTAGTCGCATAGTATTTGCTTTGATAACGTACCATATCTTGTGGGAGATAAAGACAGTGCCTGATTTGGAATGATTCTTTCCCCTAGGGTGTAGTTAGGAGCTGTGATATTATGTTGTCACTAGGTTTGCTTTAAAGATTTGTATTACTGTTATGTATGGAGGAGCTTGAACTTGCATCCTCCTGTTAGATCTAATACAAGAGATTTTCTAGTCAAAGTTGTAATGTTGTCCGCCCACCTGCATGGCCAGTCATCCCCAGTTCACAGCATCCGAAACTAATTCTTGATACAGAATACACATCACTGCTAGTGTCAAAATGAAGAAGGCATGTTCACTGAAGACTGTCATCCCTCTGGATGGGTGCCCCCTCACTGTGAAAGTATCAGTATAAGCTGCTGTAACAAGATAGCCAATATACTGCCGATTGATATGTTGATGATGTTGACAGCATCGTTGTTTAGCTGCAAAATTAAAAAGGCAGACCAGGTGAGCGGCACTCGGAGATGGTGGAATCAGCACCAAACTGAACAAAAAGATAGTGAAAACCAGGCGAGACGATTCTCCAGATGAAGGGCAACCAATCTGATAACTTTGGTAAATATTTTTCCCCTTTCGGACGCAATGACTTGGCAAGTAAAAAGATTTTGCACAGCCGTATCAAAATGCCAGTTTACCCAACGAAATCCCTCCTTGTCTTGGAAAAGGGCGCCGATTATACTCTCGCCAAAATTAGCAATCTGGGAAGCTACCACGCATATCACTGCTTCGGGGGCAGTTATCTGTCCAAATCCCACAAATTATTCTTCACCAAAGTTCGAATCGGCTGTGAAATGCCTGGGATATTTCAGAGAAGTGCTGAGTATTGTTTCTATTAATCATAGTACCTGGCCAAGGAGAAGACTACCAGTAGCTAAAATGACTGATGCCACAAGACCAGCAATTGTCCCCTCAAGACTGATGGCGCCCTCAGTTCCACGCGGAACCACCTTGAATGTCGTGACCAAATACCTGATAGGAAGAGCCAGCTTCCGGTGTTAATAAGTTCATATATTTCTCCAAAATGAACAGGTAAGAACCACCGGAACTGAACGTGCACCAAGCTATATCCACCATTTCTTCCGGCTTTCAACAATACACAAATCCATGACCGAATATTTAACAAGCAAGAATCCAGAAATTGACTCCGGCCAAATGCTAGACGTGATGAGGGAGAGAAAGAAGAAAGCCCTAAGAACGAAATTTACCATGAATTCACTCACGTGGTTTTGCCGTAGGCCTTGCCGATCTCACTGGAAACAGTGTCACTTAACTTGGTACAGAAGCTGGCAACAAATCCCAGGGTCCAAAGATGGGAGAAGGCAGCGCCACCGACTTGAAACACAGAAAGAAAGGCACAGAAACAGCCGGCAGCACTGGAACCAATAACACTGCCAGGGCCCCTTCTCCCTTTCCTTTTCTCAGCAACCCCTTGAGCCTCCTTCTGAGCCATCTTGACTTTAGTAGCTGCCGTGCCCTGAAAGGTGGATAGGCGCTTATTCAGAGTCCAGACAGAAGACAAGAACAGATCTGACAAACACTAAATAAAGGGGCAACGGGGGATCCTCCAAATCTAAGCAAAGACGGCAAATTGCCACCAAGCAATTCCATAAAAGTCAACGAGAAGGTGCAAAGGCCAAACAATTTTAGAGGAAAAGGCCAAAAACCGAATGGAGGCCATCCTAGAGAGGGAGAGGAAGGAGTGAAGGGAAGATTACAATGACGAAGTAGGAGGCGACGAGGAGGAAACCGGGGGGGCCGAAAGAGCGCCAGGTGAGAGTGCCGAGGAGGAAAGCGGCGGCGATACCCTGGAGGGAGAGACCGGAGACGAGGAGAGGGGAGCCGAGGAGGAAGATGAAGAGGTTGCAGAGAAGAGAGGACTTCCAAGTTGGGGGGGAGGAGTGGAGGAGAGAAACCGCCTCTTGAATAGGAAATGACTGGGCATTGGGAACCACCACTACACCTTGCATACTCCTCCTGCCCTTTGGGTTTGGGTTGGGGAAGGAGAGGGAATGTCGTGGAGGGAGGGAGGAAGCGGAAGGGGATGTGATCTGAGGACGAAGCCTGGTCGTCAACGAATACGCCACCAATGCCATCCTCCTCCCTCCCCCCTCTGTTTGCGTGTGGAGAGAAGAAAAGTAAAAAATACAAGGGGCCGCCGCAGCCAACTACTTATTACAACTCACTGCTTATTACATAAACTTTTTAAGACATAAAACCCGCTGAATAACAAATACTATTTATCATCGTATAAAATCAGAAGCCGTATAATAATTAACGGAAGATAATAATTACTAAACCCGTATAATAATTAACGGAGATAATAATTAATAAAGTCGTCGCATCTTAAATCTGCTAATCTCTTCTGGATGAACGATGAAGTATAAGTGATACTTAAAATTAAACCACAATAAAAATATGCGTTAAAACCTTTCACGCGTTGTTGTCTTATTTTTTATAGAATTGTCGACCCCCTTCTTTTTGTTCGTTGGTTTAGTCGATCGCCTCAAAATTCCATCGAAAACTGGGCCTGGCCAATTTCGTTTTAAGACCGGCCCAAGGAAGTATTCTCTTTCCATCCCTCCCTTATCCAAAACAACCCAAACACTCTCCTCTTCTTAGTCTTCACCCAAATCTTAAGCTCGCCGGAGACCGGGGGGAGTCCAAGAGACCGTCCATTTTTTCTGAGCGAAGAAATGCCGATGCCATGCGTGTCTTCTTCATCGGCGTCGCCTTCGTGTTCGAATTCCCTCGTCCCTTCCAGTAGGCCCCCGCTACGTCCACCGATCGCAGCCTCCGTATCCGATGCCAGAAGAAAGAAGAAGTCGCCCCACGCATTCCCCTCGATCAGCGTTGGATGTTCTAGGAGTCGGAGCTCGACGGCCCCGTACCCACCCCTCCCCTTCTTGCCGCCCCTTTTGTTTTCTGTGTCATAGCCTTTTTCACGTTATCGGTTGCATTGGCTCAGGACATTTGGAACAACACTTGGTATCCCAAAGCAGCCGACCACGTCAACACTGACAAGACCTGGTACGTGGTCGACGCCACTGATAAGGGCCTTGGTCGGCTCGCTCCACCATCGCCATCTACATTCGTGGCAAGGATTTGCCCACTTACACACCCAGCGTCGACATGGGCTCTTTTGTCATCGTGGTTAGTTCCTGCCCCCAGTTCCCTGATGTTGTTCTGACTGCCTTTCTCTGTTGCATGTAATCTTGTAAATTTCGAATTAGCTGCCTTCTGGAGTTTGTGAGGCTGCACAATGTTGGTGCTTTTCCTAGCTCCCCTCTCTGTGTTACATGTCCTGATGCCTTGAGTAGCGACTTATAGGGTTCCTCGATCGTAATTAATGTTGAACTCATGCCAGATAGAACTCTGGTGTTGAATTGACAGGTGAATGCCGAAAAAAGTTGCCGTCTCTGGTAAGAAACGGACTCAGAAGCTCTACAGGAGGCCTTCGGGAAGACCTGGTGGGATGAAGGTCGAAACCTTTGACCAACTACAACAGAGGATTGCTGAAAGAATCATTGAACATGCTGTTTGAGGAATGCTTCCTAAAGGAAGGGTAAGCTCCCCTCTGTATTCACAATCTACGACCCAGACCCGATGATGCCCAATCAATGACATTTCCTCAGTGCTCAAAATTTGTGTATCAGGGCATTTCATCTTATAATTGCTTGACAAATCTCGCCTAGAATAGTGGTTTTGTGAGTTTAGGTGGGTGTTGTAACAGGATACTTATGATTTAAGTTGTTTATTGACTATTGAGTGAGAATGCTTCCAGAAAGTAATGTGTAAACTCGATTCGAGATATCAATGCTGCAGAGGAATATTGATTTTAGGTTCAATGCTGAAAGATGTGGGGAATTTGGAATGTCACCCACTTCAAACAGAATCAGGTATTTATAAGGTTTGGAAAGGTCTGTGTAGTAGAGATTTGGGGAGTGTGAGGTGAAACTTTGGATCCATCACCATGAATGAAATGGCTAGTTGAACTGGGGTTGTAGGTGGTGACGTATCTGATCACAAGGAGTAGAGTACCCATCAGTCTTAGGAGGTCGTTGGATGAACTTGATCTGACTTGCTGAATAGTTAAGGTCTGATAGTGGTTATGTTCGTTCATATCCATTTCATTTGGGTGATTGGCAACAGCTCACCTTGAAATTGGATTTTATGTGGCAGGGCATTGTTTAACCACCTAAAGGTGTATAAGGGACCAGACCACCCTCACGAGGCTATAGATCTTCCCATCAGGGACAAGAGAATACAAATTCAGAGATAAGGAAGGAGGTTGAAGCTCATTCCTGTCGCTTGTGTTTATGAGTATGCTTGCACCCAACCCAACTGTGGGTCATAGTCGTCAGCCTTGTGGGGGTGGATTGCACAAACTTTTCGGCAGGCATGTTATGATCATGCCTTCGAAAGACTTCGATCATGCTGTATTTCTCTTGGTTCTTTCTAAATTAAGAGACTGAAGAGTTTATGTAGCCTTCACCTTGCCCCTGAAGAACACTCCTTCGAGACAACTGAGACACAAAATAATGTCTGAATCCAAGCTGGGCAGGAAGAACAAAGTCTCATGCTTAAATCGTCGATAAGCCCTCGACACGATCACCATCAACAAACTCCCTCCCCAACAATTGCGTTGGGACATTACAGAGGCCCGTATCCTTGCCCTTTATTCCATTTCTTTTGTTTTTGAATCTCAACTATGATTTCCCACATGGGTAACACTGACACAAACCAATCTGATTGTTTTTGGATAATGAATAGTAAGAATCGGCGATGGTGTCAAATGAGGAGGAGGTTGTAAAGAATCTCGTTCCATGCATCTGGAACACCTGCCAAGCACCAGTGACTGCAATCCATTGCAATTCTGCCCCCAAGTCCATATACGGATGGATGCCCGTCTTTGCGAAGCAAAGATAAATTGGTTACGTCAAGCAAGGTCACAGGCTTCTTGATCTTTGTGAGCGCATCCTTCAGGACTGCTACTGCCGGAGGCAGACCCCCCGGGAAAGTTGAGCCCCGAATTGGTTCTTTCTGCCCGATGCAACTCTTTGCCGTCGGTTCGCCCCATAGACTGCCACTGAGGTCAAGCACGGGAACAACGAGATCGAGTTAACTCGTGTTTCTCGGGAGAGCTAGCTGAGAAATCAGGTAAACAAAGGATTTGGGATTGGTACTTGTAATGAGAAGGAGAAATCCCCTGGAAGAAAACTTTCGATTTGTCAGGGTTTATATTGGAGTCCACCCAGCCGCCCCATGTCTGAAGCGCCTTCTGGAAGGCCACCATCCGATCCATGTCCTTGTAAGTCTTTCCACCTACCTGAATGTAGTCCCACCTGACAAAGAAAAAAACAATCAAGATCCACAAGTAAGAAAGAAAGGAGGATGGACGCAATTCCGCTGGCAGCAGGAAGAAAGACGGAGAGAAGAGAAGGCTCACGGCTGCGTTGATCCGCGTCGATTCCACCAATGCCAGGTATTGAAGATGAGCACGTCAATGTCCTTCCATAGTTTGCCGCCCACTATGGAGTCCAAAATCAGGACCCTTCCTATCCTCTTTAAAGCAACGTCAACCAGGAAGACATTGCGGTCGAGCATCACTTGGACTCCATAGTCCTGCGATAGAAGCGGAAAACGGAGATCACCGAAAGGGAGAAGATGCCTTTTTCTCCGGGTTCGAACCAACTCAACGAGTGAATTACAGTGAAGTTGAAAGTGGAAACATCTCCAACTCTTGAGATGTTGTACTTGGAATCAGGGACGGAAGAGTGAAGGATACAAGTGAGGGACTGCCACTGGTTCCTGCTCAGCGAATCTCCCACGAACATGATCCGCTTGGACCTCATCTTCTCCAGGAATCGCTTTCCATCGAATCTGCAAAACCCAGAAGACAGGAGGAGGACTGAATGATTAAATCACATACATGAAAAGGTAAAAAGGAGGGGGAATCAGTGATGGAGAGAGCTGCCAAAAAGGAGGATGGGACAGAGACAAATCTCCCTTCATTTCCTTCCCCCCATGTGACCCGAAAACCTCCACCACACAGACAAAAAACAAAAAAATGTTCGTCGTATCGCACAGATTGAGGACGGACTCAAGGAACTGGACATACATGGCGACCTTCGAGATATGCTTGCTGTTGGGTTATAATTACACTGTTAACTGTATGTAGGAGAGCAGAGATCTTCTTTTTGTTTAAGAAAAAAAAATAAACAAAGACAAAACTCATGGGCGGGTGGGGGACACGACAAGATCTAACGACACGCCGACAACCAAGCTGTAATACTTATGACAAAGATTTTAAAGAACAAAAAGAAATAAGGAAATTAACCCGGGAGGTTGGTTTCGCCTCAACTCAACGACAAACACTGAATGACGACGGTGTTGTTACATTAAGTTGTCTGTCCACCGTTGGACAGGGTATGGGAAAATAAACCCGAGAAGGGGGTAATTTTCTGGTAGGAGGACAGGAGTGGGTTTGATGGGAGCTAATGGCCAATGGGGGGAAGAGGGGAGATGGGATCCAACCTGGAGAAGTTGCAAGTCGTCCCCAGAGGGTGCCAGCGGTAGTGGGTGTAAAGGTGGTCGGGGCGGCCATTCCTGAGGCAAGAGAACTCCCTCTCAATGAAGGGACAGGAGGAGGGGTCGTAGAGGGGATAGGAGGAGTCCAAAACCCAGCTCCCGTGGTACCAGTCGCAGCTGGTGCTGGCAGCCGGCTGAAATAGGAGGATGAGGAGGAGGAAGAAGAGTTGGGGGAGAGGGACAAGCCAGCCCTCCATCTGGATTGGGAATGGGGAAGGAATTAAGAGAGAGAGGATTCTTGTTACCAACATGTAAGTTGCATTGCCAGAGTAGGGAAAAAAATGAATGGGGAGAGGGAGAGGGTGACGAATCCATCCATCCTAGTAATAAATTCATTGGGATGCAGACAAAACTATTTCTTCCTTTTTTGGGTTTTAAGGCTCGGTGAAAGGGTGGGGGGTGGCAATCAATAATGTGTATTTCTGGGTTTTGGGAGGATTGTACGACATAAGTTTGGAAAAATAATTATATGGTGGTAATTCGAGAAATTCACGCCTCTGTTTCACGATTTTAGAATTTTTATAGGGTTATAATTGCGACATTCAATTAATTACCATATAAAATTTTTTTAAGTTATTTAAAATGGTAGGCGATTCAGGACGCATATTTTCCTCAAAATAAAAAAGATAAAAAATTTCTGACCAAATTGAATTAATTAATTTTTTTCTGAATAAAAGGTACAGACAGACCTCTCAGACGAGGGTCCCCCTCTTCGAGCTCCACCAACCCACACCGACTCGCGTCGGTGCATATATACTAAAAAGACACGGGGGATATAACACAATAGTAATTCTAGGGAAACTAAGTTGGGCTAACTGGGTGTTGGAGACAACCAAACCACACAAGGGAAGTTGGATTTGGGGAAGGAAATTCATTCAAATGAACGGCAACTTTGAAGCGGGTTGGTTTTTTAATTGTCAAACCACCATTCCACTGCAAACTCTCAACTTCTTTTGTGTTACTCATTGCCTCCTCCTCCCTTTTGGCCCTCCTGCTGTAAATCTTCGTCACTTGGTCTTGCTATTGTTAGACGTAATTTACGTGAAACGGTTGTTGCGGAATTTGTGTTCCCCGTAACACGTATCAAATTTTAGATGTGGTCGCCGTAAAGTGAAAGTAAATGCAATACTGTAATTTAATACGACGGTACTGAATTTACAGCGTTTGGTGTTGAACACCACAAAATGAATGAATACGAGTATAACATATAAACATAATATCGGAATTTAATGCGACGATACCGAGCTCTCAGCATTACACTTACAGGCATAACTTGAACGGGAAACAACAGAAAAGGCCTGATGACACTTCAGACGGTCGGAGCCGGACGAGCGGCGATCGAGGCAAACTCCTCTACTATAATTCACCCTTGTGGAGCGAAAGAGACATCAATGACGCCGTAATTTAATGTGACGGCACCGATGGTGGAGCTCGACGTCGGAATTTAATGCGGCGACGACGAAGTGGTGACGGGTCAACGGTGGCGGAATTTAATGCACGACACCGAGGTTGGATGGAGGTGTGTCAACAACGTCGGAATTTAATGCACGACGCTGAGGTTGGAGTTCATGATGCCGGTAAAAAGGAAAAGGAAAAAAAGATAAAAGACTTAGAGTCTACTTGAGTTGTGTTGTGTTTTTCGATTGTGTTTGTTATGATCCTTTTATATCCCAGAATCTTTTGATTGCGGTTAATGAGCAAGCTCAAAATACTCTCAGATCGTGAGCACGATCCGCCTCCTATTTTGTAAGAAGTATGCACTTCGCATCTCATTACGCTTCTCTGGGTTTGCCGCGTGTCCTTTTCCTTGATCGTGGCTTGTCCTCGAGAGTACTTCTTAGTCATGGCTTGTTTGCACTCTCAAGTAGTAGAGGTCAACACCGCTTCTCGAGCTCTAATGGTTGTTCCTGGTCTTGAGTGCTCGAGATTCGCTTCTCGAGCGAGTCTAGTCCTCATTGGTCGAACAATCCCTCGAGTAGCACCAACGTTAACTTCCATTCATCTCGAGCACCTTCCCCAGACTTCGCTTGTTTGACCCACTAAAGACGAAGCCTAAAAATTTATGTGTCAACAAAAACGTATCGAATTGTGTGAACATGAGTTGTTTTGTTATCGCCCGTACGAAATTTAAGCAGAACAATGGATGCACAACACCTTTGTTAATAATCAGAATGTTTACAGAGAGAGAATGAGTTACACAGACTTACGGTCATTACATAAACCAAACACAAGAAAACTAGTTAGATCTCTGGACGGACAGGGCGTGCGACAGCTACGGCAATCTCCTCTGTCAGAGGCGGTCTTGAAACGGTGGAGACAACAATGGTAGTAAGAATTTTCCTAACACGATTTCCAATATTCTGTTTTGGAGTTGCTTTTCCATCAACGCAGCCTGCCTTCTGTTTGCAAACAACTTTATAGGTACAATACATAGTCATTTGGAAATCCGCTTAACTTGTACATAGATTGCTTATTATCTCAAATGGATTGTTTTTTTTTCTTGTTTTACTTTAAGTAGCAACTTAAAATACATAGAAAAAAAAAAGCAAATTTGAATAATTCGCTTGGTTTTTCTCAAAGTCGTTACTTTAACTAGCGACTTTATTGGGATAACAAAATCGCTATTTGAAGTAGTAAATTTGTGGTGTGAAACTAATATGATTATTTTTTTTAGAAACGTAGTGACGGTAATATGATTTTCCTTCTTAAAGTAAAATCGCTACTTAAAATACAGATGTAATGACGGTAATTGGCCAATACTACCGTATTTCGTAATACTTTTTTAAAACGAACAGTAATTACGAACATTACTCTAGTAAAATGTGAATGATGAGCGGAAGGGAAGGGAGTGGGGACTTGCAATGCAGGGAAAGGAGAGACCTGTAAAGACTTGCCCGCTAATTGTACTTGTACGTATGTTACGTATGGTTACTAAATTTTTCCATTCTTTTTAATAAAAATGTACTAAATTTTGTATGCCCCCAGTTTTATTTAGTAACAGGCCTCTTAGTATTGATGTACGGGCTTTTACTAATCTTAGCTAAATGGGCCAGTAAAATGTACTAAAATGGGCTTTTACCGAGTTTCTTTAGTACTAAACAATGTTTTGTGCTAACATTAATCTTAATGGACATTTTTAGTACATTTTTGATGAACTATTAAGCTAAGTTTAGTAAAAGCTTGTACATGGATACTAAGAATTTATCAAGTCTAACGAGCTGTTACTAAATAAAATTGAGGGCATGTAACTCACTTAAAAAATGGAAACAATTTAGTAATCATACAAACAAGTCGCAACCGGTCTGCCCCATGTCAATAACTAGCTGGGTCCCCCATGAGACCACACACTGCTATCACATTAAAAATCCCAGGGGGATTGATTTTTCTCCTCCCACAACTCCTTCATTGGTTTGGAGGAGGAGGATGATTCGCAGCAGCTCGTCCGCAGTCTTCCTCCTACTCCTGCCGCTGCCTTACCTGTGCTTCTTCCTTGTGTTATTGGAGGACTGCCATGCTCAGCTTCTTCCCCAAGAAGAAGGTATCTCTCTTTCTATTTAAGCTCTGCTCTCTGTCTGTCTCTCTCTCTCTGTGATAAACACAGCAAGGGCGGGGCATGAGTTAGGACTAGCTAGAGAGAGACTCGTTTGGCCATGTTTTCTTTTCACAAATTCCTCTTGATCTTGCCTGGCCCATGAGGAAATCAAAAGTAAACCAGGAGTGCTCTCTCTCTCTGCTCTCCCTCGGCAGTTCTTTGGATTCCTTTCTTTTTCTCTTTTCCCTTTCCTTTCTGTGAAATGACTTTTTCTTTACTTTAACTGAAAAAGGGTCATTAGACTCCAAAACTAAGACCGACGGATGACTTGGGGTGGTTTGGTCTTTCACGTTTCTTCACGCTTAAAAAAAATAAATAAATGGGGTTGACTTGGACTTAGAAGACAGACACGACGGTGTGTGGGAGGTAGAGGTCACTGTCATCACAGATAAAAGAGGGAAGACAATGACGATGATGATGATTTGCTGTCGTTGTTGTTGTTGTTGTGGTTTTGGGGGAGTTGATACGCTGAATAGGATAGCCGCCAAGATGAAGAACGGGGAGTGGAGAGCGAGCAGGCAGTCATGCCGCACTGGTGACGCGGGACTCAACTTCAACAGCAGTGTGGGAGGAGGAGGAGGGTTCAGCAATGTCACCTGCAACTGCTCCTTCGCCCTCGGCACCCTCTGCCACGTCACCAACATGTCCTCCTCCTCCTCCTCCTCCTCCTCCTCGTCCTTTTTTTTTTTCTTATCTAACTTCTGTCATCTTTTAGCCAGCTAAAGCTACTCAACTTGACCGGTGTCTTCCCGGAGGAGTTTGGTAATCTTACTCACCTCCGCGAAATGTAAGCCCAGAATCTACAAACAATTATCATTCTCTATTTTTACTCTTTTTCATCGTTTTTATAATCATGCATGCATGCCAGAGACCTCACTCTTAACTACTTAAGCGGCCCCATCCCAACAAGCATCACCCGTCTCCCCCTTGAGATTCTGTAAGTCAGTGAAAATACTCCCCACACCTTCATCTCCATTCCATTCCATTCCATTCATCGTCCAAACGTCGATGCTCCTTCAGGTCTGCCATCGGAAATCGCCTTACCGGCACCATCCCCAAGGAAGTTGGTGATATTTCCACACTCGAGCAACTGTAAAACATTTTTTTCCGTTGTTCAATTGACTAAATCCCTCCAGTGAATTCTATGAGATCGACGTGCATTGCCTCTAACAGTGTCCTGAATGACAACCTACTCGGAGGTCCCCTCCATCCAAACTTGGGCAAGTTAAGCCGACTAAGCAGACTGTAAGTATCTTATCATAAACTTCCGACCCCGAGATGTTACCGCGCCTTACCCGTAATTTTATGCCTCCAGGACATGGTTTTCCGTTTATCTCCTCTTCTTGTTACATCTCTTTGTGTTGCAGTGTTCTTTCCGGGAATGACTTCACGGGAACAATACCAGAGTCGTTTGGCTATCTCCGAAACTTAACCGAGTTGTACGCAGAGATTTGAAATACCCGTTGGATAAAATACTTCATTTCATTGCCTTCCTCAATTGAACCATTGTCTTTTGAATGCAGCGGCGTAGTTGGGAATAGTGTTTCAGGAATGATACCAAGCTTTATAGGGAATTGGACCAACATTTCTTTGTTGTGAGCGCATACTTGGCCTTGATGGCGATTCTCATCCCTGCTGGCATCTTTCCTAGAGGAGAAAGCTGATCTTCTAACTTGGCTGCAACTACTTGTCAGGGACATGCAGGGAACATCCATGGAGGGCCCCATCCCACCTACCATTTCCCTGTTGAGAAACTTGAATACGTTGTGAGCCTATGTCACCCCTTGTTTTTCAGTTCTGCCCTTATTCTTGTATTGATGAATCAAGCTAATATATCTTATATTTGGAGTACCATGTCTCCGCAGGAGAATATCTGATCTCAGTGGCTCAGGCTCAGGTTTCCCTGATTTACAGGACGCAGAAAACTTGCGTATATTGTGAGAATTCGTTCTCTTTTCTTTCTCATGTGTCTTACCCATATGTTATTTCAGCGACGAGTCCTTTCTTTGCTGCATTGCACACATTATATTTGTGCTCAGGGTTCTGAGAAATTGCTCTCTCACCGGCTCAATCCCAGATTTCATTGGGAATAAGAAAATTCTAGATACTCTGTAAGTATCTTCTCGATGTATTCAAATTTCAACTAGAAGTAAGCGTTTATCAAAGGCCTTATACTGATATAGCTATCTAGTTAGACGTTGCTGCCTGAAAGTCGAGGAAAAAACTTACATTTTGTTTAACACCCCCCGATTTTTTCTTGTTCAAGGGACCTTAGCTTCAACAGACTGACCGGAGAAGTTCCAGCTGCAATCCAAAAAGCAACCAAGCTGAGGTTCATGTGAGTTAAAAATCAGTAGCTAAAATAAAACAACAATAGAGAAAGCCGTACTTGATCATTAAGGCGCATATCTGGACACAGGTTCCTGTCAAATAACTTACTCTCCGGAGCCGTTCCCCCTTGGATAGCAAGCAGCTTCCAGAACTTGTCAGTCTCCCTCAAAACTTATCCATTTCTTCAATTTGGTGTTCATATTTCGTTTTTTTTTTCTTCTAAGCTGACCTGCTTCTGAACTGCAGTGACTTATCATACAACAATTTTACGGGGACATCCCCTTATCTAAGTTGTCAGCAATCTAACATGTGAGTACATTGAACTCATCTTCTCTCGGGCTATCAGCTTAATATACTGATCTTTAACTTCTCCGAACAAACAACCGTATTCAAAGCTCTTCTTCTCATCTTCTGATGATGCAGCAACATCGTTTCCAGTTATTCATCTTCGGGAAGTGATTCGTAAGCTTTTCATTTTGCTTTGGTCCAATTATTGAATCGCTCTTTGGGAACCGCATGGTAACTAAGTGTGAGGTATTAATCCTGGCAATGTAGGGTCGAATGGTGTTTGACAAAGGATCTCCCATGTCCACATGAAAACAGGAGTAAGTAATGCCTTTGCCTGCGAAACTACCCCTAGAATAGTAGTACATTAGATAATTGAGTTTCTTGATAAACAGGACTATTTGTTTCATCTCAGAATCGTTCAGTTTGGTTTGGCTTTTTGATGTTTTTGGCATGCAGACAGTTTCTTGTTTATCAACTGCGGAGGTGGCAATGTAACTCTTGAGGGGAATAATTTTGTGGAGGACACCAGTCCCAATGGCCGTTCCACCTTTTTCTCCGTAGGAGGAGATTGGGCTTACAGCAGTATGGGTGTTTTCTTAGAAACTGATCAAGCTAGTTACACGGCAACTAATCCACCGCCCTCCCTCAATATGACCGGCTACTCAGACTTATACAGGACTGCTCGCCTGTCCCCTTCTTCTTTGAGATACTATGGCCTTTGTCTGAGGGAAGGAAGTTACAAAGTCCGCCTGTACTTTGCCGAAATTCAATATACAAACGACGAGACATTTTACAGCCTTGGGAGACGGATATTTAACGTGGAAATACAGGTCAATGAGACAGAACTTTTTTGTTCGTGTTTTCTGGGGAGTTGAATGGGTTTTCTCTTTCAGGGAAAACTAGTGTTAAGGGACTTCAACATTGCGAAAGAAGCAGGAGGTGCTGGAAAGGGCATATCCCAAGACTTTGACAATATCCTTGTTAAAGGAAGCACTACCCTGGAGATACACCTATATTGGTCAGGAAAAGGAACCACGGCAGTTCCCGAAAGAGGCATGTATGGCCCTCTTATATCTGCGATACAAGTAACCCCGAGTGAGTATTCCTGCTTCTGTGATAAAGCTAAGAGATTGTAATTTTATCCTTCCTTCCTGTCATCTGTTTTCGTCTTTCTGTCCTCGCAGATTACCATGTCGGCACAGGATTATCGGTTGGGGCTATTCTCGGGATAGCGGCGGCTTCTTTCTTTCTATTACTACTAATTTTGCTGGTGCTCTGGAGGATGTTCTGCTTAGCCAGAGACCGTGACTTAGATAATGGTAGACAACTCGTTGACATAATTCAAATGCTCATGCTTTGTATCTGTGGGAAAGGTAATAGATGTTGTGGAGGTGGTTCACCATTCTAGAATTGTCTTTTTGGCAGAGTTGCACGGGTTGCATTTACAGACTGGTCACTTCACTATGAGACAAATCAAATCTGCCACTGGTAATTTTCATCCATCAAATAAAATTGGCGAGGGAGGATTCGGTCCAGTTCACAAAGTTTGTTTCTACTCTCTTCACTTGCTCCTTTCATCCCAGCTCTAATGATGTGGTGTTGATTTAATGTGCTTAACAATCATGGATCAAACTTGCTACTTCCTTTTCCAGGGGATGCTATCTGACGGTACAGTTATTGCCGTGAAACAGCTTTCATCCAAGTCAAAGCAGGGAAACCGTGAATTCCTTACCGAGATAGGCGTGATTTCTGCTCTGCAGCATCCAAATCTCGTCAAGCTCTATGGCTGTTGCGTCGAGGGAAACCAACTTTTGCTAGTTTATGAATACATGGAGAACAACAGTCTTGCTCGGGCACTTTTTGGTAGCTTTTTTGTTGTTTTTCTATGTGGATTTACTGATTAGTCCATCCCGCCTGGTGTTCTGCTGTTCATTTAACTCTGTATAAAAACTCTCGTCCAGGCGAGGAAGACCAGAAGCTGAAGTTGAACTGGGTAACTAGGAAAAGGATTTGCTTGGGGATTGCCAGAGGATTGGTTCATCTGCATGAAGAGTCCAGGTTGAAAATTGTTCACCGAGACATCAAAGCCACAAATGTGCTCCTCGATAAGGATTTGAATGCGAAGATATCTGATTTTGGTTTGGCTAAGCTGGATGAAGAGGAGAACACACATATCAGCACAAGAATAGCAGGAACGCTGTGAGTTTTCAATACTTTACTGTGGGGACTACGAGTTCCTATTATAATTAATGCATAGCTTACTGTTGGTGACGAATTTGTTTGCGTTTCCCCACAGAGGGTATATGGCCCCTGAATATGCAATGAGGGGCTATTTAACGGACAAAGCGGATGTTTACAGCTTTGGTGTAGTCACTCTAGAGATAGTGAGCGGCAAAAGCATTGCAAATTACAAGCCGAGAGAAGACTTTGTACATCTCCTTGACTGGGTAAGCATGTTCGTTGTCGTATATTTGACACAATTCCGCATAAAGCCTTCACAGCAAAGAATAATTCCCCCTAAAAAATAATCCTTTGTGTGCATAAACCAAGGCATATGTGCTACACGAGCAAGGTAACCTCCTTGAGCTCGTGGATCCATCTCTCGGCTTGGACTATGATCATGAAGAAGCGCTTCGGATGCTCAACCTGGCAATCCTGTGTACCAACTCCTCTCCCACTCTCCGACCTTCCATGTCATCGGCGGTAAGCATGCTGGAAGGGAAAGGCGCAATCCAGGCAGCAATTATCAAGCGCAGTGGCATGCAAAATCCCGATATGAGGTTTAAATCCTTTGAGATGCTATCCCAAGATAGTATGACCGATTCTTCTATGCACTCCGAAGGAAGCAAGCATCAGGTAATGAAAAGTATGTCGATCGAGGGTCCATTTTTTGAGTCTCAGACGCCATTCACGAGTAAGGACGATAAATCCTTCGAGGAGAAGGTCCTTCTCAATCAAGAGGACTAACTGGCAATCAACATCTTTCGGATAACCTTCCAAACAGGCATTTCGTTATCCGCCTCTAAAGACAATGGATGGATATTGCAGATTGAAGCTGTCCTAAGCATTATGAGTTGCAGAGGTTATGTTTTGTTAGCTACTAATGTTGGTATATAACCTTATCCTTTCATTTCATCCAAAACTACATAAATAGCATGTACAATAATAACATGTTGAGATCGAGATGATATTTTCCAGCAACCTAAATTCGAATAAGCATTCCAATCGCGTAGAGTTCATACTCCCAAGATGTTGTGAAAAATCGAGATCAAGTGAATAACAAACTCCCCACGTCGCAGATCGAATTTCTTATGTCACCCCTGCAGTTAACATTCGACTATTATAAATAGATGTCATTCCCTTTGTTGTGGAAGACGAACATTAACCCTCTCAATCTCAACTTTCCGCCATTTATTTATTCTATATTTTCTGTTCACGCTTTGACAAGGATCATGGCCATGAGTGTTTAATTGAAAGCTTCGTTGTTGTTTACTTGTGTTCTAACCGGCGACAGCATTTGCATTGTTTTATTTTTCCCACGCTCGTGTGCGAACACACATCCAGTGTTCTCACTGCGATCGTTGCCATTAATAACTAAAGTGAATCCCGGAACCTCTCGCCCAAACAACCAGCCTCTTCCCCGACACTCAACCTCAATCCAGCACCTCCCTTCTCCTCTTGCTTCATCTAGCCAAAAGGTGACGGCGGGAATGGAGAGGGGGGGGAGCCCCTGAAGAAGTGCTGAAGGAAGGCAGTTCCCGAGGTCGGTCGTCCATGCCTGGCCGATCCTGCTGCCAATGTCAAGTATGGGTGAGTTGATAGTGTCGGGGGCCAATTAGAAGTGGGGGTGACGAAAAGAAGGTGGAGCTGGGAAGGGAGTCAAGGTCGAAGAGCTCGGGGTAGGAGGGAGGGGAGATTTGATGGGAGTGGATGAGACAGACCAGTGAAGCCATGGGCAAGGCGATCAGCCAAGTCCAGACCATGTCGCTGCAATTCCTCCCATCCCTCGAACTATCCCTCGGCTGACATCCAGGGAGACACTGTCCAAAGTTTCCAACTTAGGGGCGGACCCTTGCTGGGATTGGGAGGAAGACAGAAAGGCGATTTGGGGGGGGGGGGGATTGGTCTGGAAGGGTTTCTTTCCTTAGTTTGTGTTTGGTTGGTTGGTCCGGAAGAAAAGATTAATGGGAGATAAACAGAAGCCAACCGCATCAATTCCATTTCTCCCCGACCCCCCCAGATTGAGAAGGGCTTGAAGTGATTATCTCGGACTCAATATGGGCTTCGGACAGCTCCATCAAATCCCGACAAATCAGGCCTCCGATGAAAAATTATTTTTTTTACTCTTTGAACAAGTCGGGAGGATTTCTTGGGTTTTTTCCCTTTGCTTCCTCCGGGCGTGCAATCAAATAGCAAAAGGCTCTTCCTTTTAGCCCCTCCCCCCCTCCACCTTGTTGACGACGAACCTCGATCCCCCCCTCCCTTCAATTCTGATTGATAATTCCACCTTTAGCGGGGCGTTGGTTTCTCGTCGGATGATTCCTTCCCTTTGAGGAAAATTGAAACTTTCCGGCAGGCCTTCTGGTTATGGATTTTAACGTCGCCTACCCTGAAATCGACCCGTTTGATTACGAACCCAGATCTCCCCCTTTTCCGGTGATTGTTTGATGATTACGTTGTATTCTACCTGTGGTTTTATGCGTTATGGGATTGTCGATCGATTTTGTTTGTAACTTGATTTGATTTTCTGTGTATTTGTTGGGTTCTCGTTAGTCTTTGGCGCAAGATGAGGGATTTCAACCCTCGTTTCAGAGCAGAAAGCCTCGGGAGGACGGTTGTGGGGATGCTCATTTTGCCCACAAGGAAGTTTGTGGTGATCTTGATCCATGTATAAAGCCTGGGAAGTACTTCCGTTATGATACGCCTCATTCTGAAGTCACTGGGGCCTGGATTCCTGTTTCCGTACCGCCACTGCTGTCCGAGAGTAAGCACGAGGAATGGAGTCGAGGTATGTCGTTGGATGGGGGTTACTTGCCAAACTCCGATATTGACTGGAGTCATTTTGTGGGAGAAAACAAAGAATTGACTATGTGGGATGTCGTGATGGAAATGTTGGCTGCTGCTAGAGGGAAAGTGACTGCCGTTGCTTCAGGCGATGTCCATAGATATGGAATATCTTGTGTTTCGGATCATCTACTTGAGCAGGCTTGGAAAGAAATGGCACAGACCCTCACCGAAGCTAATTTTGGCAACATTAAGGAAATGCTTGAATCTGAGCCTCCGAGATGGTTGCCTGACAGTGCTGCCTCTTCCTGTATGTTGTGCAATGCCCGTTTCCATCCTATCATGTGCTCACGTCATCATTGCCGTTTCTGTGGGGGCATATTTTGCAATCAATGCTCCAAAGGGAGGAGCTTGTTGCCAGTGAAGTTTCAAAACAAGGACCCCCAGCGTGTGTGTGATGTGTGCTGTGTGCGGCTTGAGTCGGTACAGTCACACCTTATGGACCAAGTAAGTCGTTCTGCTCAAGTGCCTACACACGACTTGACAGATCTTAGCACTTTGAGATCCTGGCTTAATTTCCCCTGGGGTCGGTCCATGGAATACGAAATATACAAGGCAACAAACATCATCAGGGATTATAATAAGGTATCAATGCTCCAAAACTATCTAATGAAATGAGGATGAGTTAGGATTTGTAGAGTCTGTACCTATGTTGAAGTAGTGAGGATTTGTATGTTTCTGTTCGAGAAATGAGAAGCAGATGGTCTTATTGTCCTGTGGTCTATAGCAAAAAATTATTGTGGTAGCGTGAACGTGAACTTAATGTTTTTTGTGAGTGAGGGAAGCGTCTTATAGTGGTGTTCTTTGTTACTTCTTTTCTGAAATATTAAAGACAGTATTGGCTCCTGATATTAACATACGATTGATTGGCAGATAGATAATGTTTTAGATATAGCTTGAAAATTTGAATCAACTGAAACGTTGATGGTGTTTTGTAGGTGTGCTCACACAGTCCTGACAAGACTATACCTGATGGTATTCTCAAGCAAGCAAAGGGCCTGGCAATTTTTACAGTCGCAAAGGTCGGTGTGATGATGACTTATAATGTTGGGACAGGCATAGTTGTTGCTCGAAGAGGAGATGGGTCGTGGTCTCCGCCTTCGGCTATTTCAACTTTGGGGATTGGTTGGGGTGCCCAGGTGACCATCTTTGTTTAATTGAGTTTCATTGTCAAGAGTATCAGGAAAATAACTCTTTTTGTTACCACATTTCTTATTGTTGGACTTACATTAGGTCACATGGTTGAGCATAGGACCCAAGTAGATGTTGTCTATAACCCTTTATTAGCAGCATAAAGCATTTCTCTGACCACCCGTATGTTTGGTTGCTGGAACAACATTTGTACTGGTCATGTCATGGGAAGATTATCTCTGATAGTTTTTATGATGGGTCGAAAAGTTCTGATATATTGGATCTTGGTATTTGGGTTGGATTACGTGTTCCAAGTCTAGTAGTAAGTTCTCTCTCCACTGTCAAGCAGGCTGGTGGAGAACTCGCTGATTTTATTGTGGTGTTGAGAAACAAGAGCGCCATCAGCACATTTAGTGGAAACGCCCATCTCTCATTTGGCGCGGGAGCTAGTGTGGCTACGGGCACAGTTGGGAGGGCAGCTGAAGTGGGACTTCGTGCTGGGGATGGCGGTTATGCAGCTTGTTACACATATAGTTGCAGTAAAGGTATGCCGCAGTTCTCTGGCCAGAATCGGCTTTAGTCTATTAGCACCACTTTCCCTTCTGATGGGTTCTTTCTTATGATTGGCATCGTGATGGCCGGCATCACAGGTGCATTCGTGGGGTGTTCGCTAGAAGGGAGCCTGGTGACTACCCGGGCCCAAGAAAATGCGAGATTTTATGGAAATCCCTCCATTACTGGGACGGATATCCTTCTCGGCGCATTGCCGAGGCCTCCAGCGGCCTCTATCATGTACAGTGCGCTGTCTGATCTCTTTGAAAGGCTTGATATGTTGCAGCGTGAGGGAGGTTTGTCGGGGCGCAATTTCACGACACTCCTGGGAAGATAAAAAAAAGGGTCTGGTGGCAAATCCGATCCCACCCTGTAAATGTCATGTAAATGAAGTTACGAGGGTGAACCCTCGTCTCTCCATATTCTTTTTTCTTATTAATGTACTGGTTCTGATTTGTGCCCAGTTTCATCGAGTTTTATAGGGATGTATAGTTGTTTTCAAAAAAAATTTATTAAATACGGTCGATTATCTGGCCATAGTAAAAAATGACGGTTTTCTATATTCGTCGTTCAAATAATAGGAAAACTCGCCCTTCGTACGGCAGGGAAGCGAGGGTGGGGAGGGGGGAGGTTTTAATAAAACCTGCCTCTCCTCTCTCCAACGCACTCGAGGGCGATTAATTTAGTATTTTTAAAATCAACTATGTATCCGTACAAACTTCCGGTTTCACCATTACACATTGACTAGCGTGTGACGATGCCGTCCACTAGATACAAACAATCAATCAGTTACCAAATGTAGGTAAAACATGCTTGTCCTTTTACTGTTCGGCCAAATTATCAAATATATCATGAACTTTGGTTCTTTTTTTCGATTTATTAGAACTTTCAATAATATCATCAGTTAGCCTAACGTTTGTCCGTTATCTCAAATATGACATCTGTCCACCCGACCCTCGGACGGAAACAGACGTGGCTCCGACGTGTCCCTTAACGCCGTCAATCCACCGTTTTCTTCCGACATTTGCTGACATAGCGATGAGTTGTAGCATACGTGGACCCACGTGGAGCCACGTCGAAAATCGGAATCCCTAGGCCGCATCTCACCAGCCCGTCCATCACCCTATTATACAAGAAAACCCTAGGTTCTACGACGTGATTAGGGGTCACACGCCGGAGCTTCTGGAGGTCAGCAATCACACACTCACCCCACCTGTACTCACTCTTGCGGAAGGAGTCGAGGATGAATCGAGAGATCGGGGACAAAGAGCCAATCAGTTGAGCAGGCGAGGAGGGTGATTCTGGCGGGACGGCAAAAAACCCAGATTGGGAGGGGAATCCGGGTCTTAATCATGTAGGGAGAAGGGGGTGTGATGGGTGGGGGGCGGGTCATGGGATTATGGGAAAATGACTTTCTTGGAGGAGAGGAGGCCGCCACCCGAAAGCGTTGGTCGATGTTGGGATGGTCTCCCGAGGCCGTAGAAGAAGTAGGGTTTAGGAGATTTCGATGGAGGAGGGATCGCGCCGGGTTTCGGCGGCATCCTCTGATCCCAAGTTTCTTCGATGGATTGACGGTAGATTGACGGCGGTGGATTGACGACGTCAAGGGACACGTCGGAGCCACGTCTGTTTTCGTCCGAAGGTCGGGTGGACAGATGTCATATTTGAGATAACGGATAAATATTAGGCTAACGGATGATATTATTGAAAGTTCCGGGTAAATAAAAAAAAATTAAAGTTTCAGGATAAATTTGATAATTTGGTCTGTTTTGTTCTTATGGGTGGAAGGGCGTTGGCTTGGGTCCGGCCAAGTGACGTCTCCAGAGAAAGTTCTCGAAAGGACAAGCGTCACCGACGGTAATTTTCCTGCCCGTCGAAAGGGACACGCCTTATAAATAGCGGTATCGTCCTCCCAAGGGTTGCTTATCGGACGGAGGGAGGCTTGTCTTAAGATCTCACCAAAGGAATCCATTCCTTCTTGGATACGTTAAAGGAATCTGACAACGACGACAAAATAAAGAAATAGGAAATGTCTCCCCCTTTCCTCCTCCCTGGCACTCCACAGTCCTCCGACCCCATGGCTCGCCCCGAATCTTCCTCCTCCTCCTCCCCTTCATCTTCATCGTCGTCATCGCCTGTGTGGAACTACCTCTGGATCCCCCTGCTCATCTCCCTCTCCAAGGAACTCCCCCTCGCCAAGGCCCACCCCCATCACTTCTCCTCCATCGATTCGATCCTCTTTAGCTCCCCTTCCCTCCCTCCTCCCTTCCCCAGTTGCCCTGCACCGGACCCCAAGCTCAATTTCCGCCCCGTCATCGGGATTCTTACGCACCCCGGGGACGGCGCCTCTGGTCGCCTCGACGACTCTCCCGACGCTTCCTACATCGCGGCCTCCTACGTCAAGTTCGTGGAGTCCGCCGGGGCTAGGGTTATTCCCTTGATTTATAGCGAACCCGGCAGGGTTCTTGAAAAGGTTTCCGATTCTTTTAGAAATGGGTGCGATTAGGTTTTGCTACTATTTAGGGATTTCTTTTATGTCCATGGATTTTAGATGCTGGTTGAAAATTGCGTTCTTATGCAGAAGCTAGACATGGTAAACGGAGTGCTCTTTACCGGAGGGTGGGCTAAGGAAGGTGCCTACTTTGAGACGGTAGAGAAGATCTTCAAGGTGCTGCCTTAACACCTTGGCTGTTGGTTCATGTATATTGTGTTTGGGTTTCGATTTCATAGTTTTCCTTGCTTTCTTGCTGCTTGGCTGAACCCTTGATTTGTTTCTTTTTTTCTTTTGTATGCTTCAACCTGTCCACTTCATTTGCAGTACGTCTTGGCAAAGAATGATGCAGGCGAGCACTTTCCATTATATGCCATATGCCTGGGTTTTGAACTCTTGACCATGATAATTAGCAAGGTTAGCTTGGCTTAACCTTTTGTTCTCTGTGTTTCTGTTCAGTGTTTCTTAGTCCTATCCATGTCATAAAATATTGTTTCTCGAATTTTCTCCACCACTTGCATGACAAAATTTCGTGCGCTCCAAGATTTTTTCATCTCGAAGAAGTTTTGCTTCTTAACATGGTGGTGATATCCTTATGGAGGAAACTTTACGGCAATACCTTTTTTTGTAAGAAAACGTTACAGCAACGCATATTGCTTTTGTGTAAACCTCACTCTATTTATTAAGCTTAATCTATGTATGGAAGAAGTAACTTGAAAAAGGGATTTCCATTCAATTCATGAGCCATGATAGACGATGGTACAAACATTTGTCACTCTCCTAATTGTCTTTTTAATTGACAGGATAATAACATTCTAGAGGAGTTTGATGCAACAGATCAGGCATCCACACTCGACTTCATTAGGAACACAAATATTGAAGGAACTGTGTTTCAAAGGTATGGATGTTAATGTTGCCTGGTACATAATAGTCTATGATTTAACTTGGATGTCCGGTAGAGATGGAAAATAATTTAGGAAGATAAGTTAGAACAGTATTCATGTTACTGGATGTATAGAACTTTCATAGATTTCTTTCCTGTCCTCTCACTGAAGGAAACATTATTTAAAAATGGCACTGAATAAGTAAAAAATCCGTTTACTGACAACAGCTGCAACAGTGTCCCTTTCTACTAGCTTATGAGATGAGATATTATTAAGAGGTGGCTTCTCTTCTAATTCGCAGTTTCTTTTTGACAGTTTGGATAATATGTTTGTTTCTCTTGCTCTTGTGACTTCTTAGAGGTCCTCTTCTCTACTTTCTTGCTGTCTTACAGGACCAGATGACTTACTAAGCTGTGGACTTGATTTTATCCTTTTCTTTCTGCAGATTTCCTCCTGACTTGCTCAGAAAATTGAGTACAGACTGTCTTGTCATGCAAAATCATCACGTTAGTTCTCAGTCACTCCAATTATATTTGTAGCATAGCATGCAATTTGCATGTTCTTTTCTTTTTGTGAAAAACTCCTGATTTTCTTCTACATGGTTTCTCCCCTTTATATTTGTAGTTATTGTATTTATCTGGCAATGTCTCTCTGTTTTCCATGCTAAGGATAGTTGAAGTTGGTCAATTGAGTTCGCCTGACTCATAAATGGACATACTTATTTCATGGTCTTATTAATCCTTCATTGTAGTATGGAATCTCCCCAGAAAGACTGCAGAAGAACTCCAATCTAAGAAGTTTCTTTAAAATCCTGACAACGAGCACCGATAGAGACAAGAAGGTCCGCAACAACATTACAAAAGATGATTCAAAGATGTGTGTGGGTCTTAATAACTATAATATTTTCTCATCTTAAACATCAATGTGGAACCCTTTTGGACAGGCTTATGTCTCCACAGTGCAAGCAAACGATTATCCCATTAGTGCATTCCAGTGGCATCCAGAGGTAATGAGAATGATCCTAGTCCTTTTTTTCTTGCTTATATTGACTGGATGATCAGTTTATATTCTCTGTTAATGGGATTACTATTTGATCTCACTTCTTTCTTCCGGCTGTTGAGATGAAAGTTTCTCTTCCTGTGACTTGAGAGATTAATACATACAGATGCTGCTGTATGCTTGAATACCTGTATGGTCAGTAGACTTTTTAATCAATGCCAGTGGCTTAGTGTAGCCAGCATGTGTAACAAATATGCTGAGAAATGCTGGTGGAGCCATGACTGCTTTGAAGGCTGATGTTCACACCGCTCGATATATTCAGAGCAATGGCTGGTGGCGGTCAATTACGCTTTGGTATGAGCTTTGCTTGCGAGCAAGCTTTGTTTGCTCCATTCTGTAACGTCTATGCTAGAGACAAAAGTTTATAGAAATATGCAGAAGAGGTCATTTCTTAGTGTGTTGGTATTTTCCTGATTTATCGGTGGTCCTATAACTGTGTCTAAGAGATTTGTCCTGGACGGATGAAAAGAAGAGCGGGTCAAGTATCAGTCTTATGAAAAATGAGTACTTGAGGAAGAACTATGAATAGCCAATATTTGTTTCCGCCTGGCAGATCACCTTGTATAAAGATTATCCACTATTGGAACTAACCCTGCACCCGCTATTTCTGTCCTGAACGCAGAAAAATGCATTTGAATGGGGTTTATCTATGATACCTCACTCCGATGAAGCCATTCAAGTCACCCAACACGTGGCCAATTTCTTCGTCAGGTGAGACTGCAGTATCTTTTGAGTCTGCCATTTCACTGCTTTACCGTGAGTTTGTGAACAGAATCAATCTGTTGTGACAAGTATTCTTGGAAGAAGAAGACTGATGTTGATTTTATGTACTGCAGTGAAGCTAGGAAATCCCCGAGCAGGCCCTCGGCTCGAAAAGTGCTGGACAATCTAATTTACAATTTCAGCCCAACTTATTGCGGGAAGTCGGGGTAAGTCTTGTGAGATTTTACTGAAACCCACTGCCTGCTCTCAGTTAAGAACGTGCGATAATATACACACAAGCTGATGATCCTCCTCCTTCTTCTTCTTCCTGTTCTTGCCGGGAATCGCAGGAGAGGATATGATGAGGTTTACATATTCACCAAGCCAACCCCTAAGTCGAGTATTTAATATAAGAATCATGGCTTAGTTGATGTTTATATATATGTATTATGTGATGTGGAAATTGTAAGGGGGGGGAGGGGGGTGTGGCCGAAATGATCTGCTCCGAACATGTTAAAAAAGACGCCGAATGAACATTGGATTGGAAGCCAATTTAACTGAAGAAAGCCCAATGAGTGGGAATGCCTCACTCTCTGGATTCTGGTTTTAATTCCACTCATAACTTCGTTTTGACGCGAAAAATGCGATCCTCGAAATTCCGCTGTCACTTCGGTGCCCGTAAAACAAAAGGAGGGAGGAGGAAATGGCGGGAAGGCCAAAACTATTAATAAGAAAGGGAACCCGCCCATTAGAAAGAAACCCACGTCCCACTCTCGAAAGCCGAGAGGAGTTATGGGGGAAGCCGAAACCCTACGCCCGGGGATCCTCCCCCAGATTCAATCCCTCGTCTCCGATAATCTCCAAGTGGTGATGATTCCTTCTTCCTCTTGATTCCCGATTCCGATCCCTGCTTAGTCTCTCTCATCCGCAATTTCAGGTTTCCTTCAAGTGGTTGAGCCGGAATTTCTCCGTTTCCTCCAACACTGCCAAGAGGCGAGCAGCAATTTGGCCGGATGTCTGGGTTTTTTCCCCTTAAGGAATTCACGCGGGTTTCTTTCTGACTGTTTGTTTCTCGGTTAGGTTGTTGCAGGAGTTTGTGGAGGGACACGGGGAGGGGCTCGAGGTTGTGTATGCCCTTTCCGGTTGGTTGAAGGATGACCCTTCTGTTTATCACGTCAAGCTTGTTTCCAAGCAAAACCTTGCAGGTTAAATTTTTATTTGTTATTTTCAAGATATATCTAGAGTTTGGTTGACTGTTGATCCCCCTTCATCGAGCCCGTTTTCCTTACTGTATGCATGTTCAGTTTTAGTAAAATCTTGTTGAAAGAGGAGTTTGTGTCCTGTTTTTACTATGTGCCCATAGTAGCCAGGGAAGATTTTGCAGGAAGTTGTTCAGTCCACGTGTATAGCGTGCAAGCTTGTGTACCCAAGGATTCTGCTACTATTTGGAATGAAGAATTTCTACAGGCAGAGGGTCTGTTCAACCAGCAGAGTGAACTTAGGAATTGCTTGAGAGATAATAGGTACGCTGTGTTTTCATGGATCCCTTTGCCAAGTAAAGCTGTCCTATCCAATTGTTGTGCCAGCATTGACTGTTTTCTGCACATGCTCTCCTTGTAATGTTGCTATCTGCAAATCCGAGTTTTTCAGGTTTGGTGGCATTTCTAATCCATTTGTGAAGCGTGATGGGGATGGGGATGGTGTGTTACCAGATACAGCATTTCTTGCTCCCAATGTTAATGGAATTGGTGGTTCTTCGTTGGCCGATGCTTCCAAAATTAGAAAGGCTGCTGAGCCAGTAGGAAAGTTTCAACAAACGAGCTCGAGTAAAGTTCAGTCTGATTTATCTGATGTTAAGGATTTTAAAAATGGAAGTAGTTGTTCGAGAGCTTCTGCTCGGGCCACCAAGATGTCTGAAGACAAAGAAAAAGCCACCTCCTCGTTGGATCATAAAAGCGTTGTCCAGGATGGTAATGGGTCGAAGCAAGGGGTTTTTTTAACTAGCATGTGGTGCCGAGCCTCTGTCAAACGTAAGACTGATGTTACCATGGAGGAGGACAGGACAGCCTCAGGTTATCTTCTCTCTGCGTAGATTATTTTTATTTCATAATCAAGACAGTTTTACCAATTAAAAAATATGCCCTGCTCCATTTTTTATTTTCATGAATTGACATCTTGCATCACCAGTAAATGCAGATGCTCAAATTTGTGCCCACGAGGCAGCGGAACTGAGTAGTGGTGACGAAGGACGTGATGCAGATCTCAAGATGACTTCCCTTGGCAATGGTCGTAGAAAAAGACGGGTGGTTTTTGATGACTCAGATGAAGAAGACGAGCATCTCAATGCAGTAAACTTAGGGTCGCCTGATGTTCCAAAAGTGGACGCTTTTCAGGCTTCAAAAGATGGCTCTGTGACAGTAAAAGATGAGCAATCCAGGCTCAATCTAGGAGAGCAAGACAAAGTGAAATCCCAGGTGGAGGAAAAAGTACCAGATAATGTAGAATCTAAGCAAGCACTTGGGAAGGACGTATCTTGTGACAGAGGCATGGAGTCTGGTGCTTCCTCTTCAGGAAGGTGTAGTGGCTTATCTGCTAGTGACTTCAATAGTAAAGTGGATGTTCCTGCCCCAAGTTCTCCAACGAGGCGAAAAGTATTGAGGACAAGGATTGACGAGCGAGGAAGAGAAGGTAGACATGGACCTGTTTACACGATGAACGCGTCTGTTAAGTTTCACAGCTAATCAGAAAAATGCCGCTACTCATTGTTCTAATTTCCTGCTAACAGTAACGGAGGTTGTTTGGGAGGGCAAGGAGGTGACTACAAAGATGAAGAGTGCCGCAGAGGATAAACCTGTTGGTGGTGGGGTTGCTGAAGCTCCCAGCAGGTTTCCCTCCCTCCTGTTTATGATCTCTTAATAATATGTGAATTGCCAATTTGTTTTAGGTGGAAGCATGACGGTGACTTTTAACATTTCTAACAGAGCAAGTATTAGAATATTGTAGGCAGTTGGGGAAATATTAAGAGTAGGCCCGGTCATCTTCTTCTGATATCATGTCTGATATTTTTTTAAGAAACGAATGGCCTTCCCTTTGAGAGGGGAGTTGAGAGCGGCTGTGGTCATGACATGATGCGATGTGTGCAGGGCTCCTCCGACAAGGAAATCGCCGGCGGTGGTCCCGGTTAATCCGGTGGGGAAGGCAGGAAGCAAGAAAGCGGGGGGCAAAGATCCAAAGCAGGGCAATATCATGTCCTTCTTTAAGAAAGTTTGAGAGGGAACAAGGTGCCTTTAGTGAGTTTGGTAAGGTCTTCATGATTGACGGTTCTTCTAAAACCTGGGCTCGGAAGTTGAACCATTTGTAGGATGAGCCTTTGGATGAGGTTGAAGAATAGTTTTGTTCTGTCGGTTAAAGTTTGCACGAAAAGATTTGCTCTTCTTAAATGATAATTGTTAAGAGTTAGGATGGTTTAGCTTTTATTTTTAGTCGGGAGTGTTGACATGATAACTAATTACTGGGTAATTTATTTTGTTTGTATCTATGTCATCTTTCTTTCACACGTGTCTTATCTCTATTGGCAAATCGTATCAAATTACCTCCGTATTAACCATTAATAAGCATTATAAGATTTGCCATTGTTTAAAAAATTTGGAAATTTCTTTTTTAACATTTAAAACAACTTCCCATTTATAAAAGGGTTTTATTATACCCATAAGAAACATATAACGGGTTGATACTTAATGTCTAACCTTTTTAAAATAACAATAGCTTTCTTTATTAATTAATAATCTTAACGATTTTTTATCAACTATATATATTCACAATGAATTTGATCTGATTCTTCTTTATCTTCAACAACAAAAAAATATGTGGATTTTCTAAGGCTCCTGGTTATTACATTAACAATTGTCAGCATTAGTTTAAAAAACTTTTCTGATAATGTTGTTAGTGTGTTAATGGTTTTTTAATTTAAAAATATATTTAATTATCTTTATTGATTTACGTTAATTGTATTTTATCATTATACCATCGGTCTTAATTACCATTTTAAGTGGAAAACAGCCTACTATATGTAATTAATGCCTCTTATTAGTGACATAAGTACACCCGATAAACGCCCTTTATAAAATTCAATAATTTCCGATTACGTGCAACTTTTTTTTTCAAGTTTTCTAGGTTAAGATTGACTTTTAGAATCTCATAAGTTTTTAAAATTAAGTTTCGGTTTTTCAATTTTAGTAGATTAGTTAATCCGGCTCTTTTAAAGAATAACTTTTTCTATAAATTGAAAATAGCTGATTTAAAAAAAAAAAGGAAATTTGAAAATTTTTAAATTTTTATACTTTCTTGAAAGAAATTAACCCTCGGTATCTTCCTGATAAAACATCTTAGACGCGATTGTGGGTTAAATTGGGGATGTTTATTACTATTTAGTGGGTACTAATTGTCCGACGTCTAATAGTTACTTGTTTTTATTATTTATTAGATAATATTGTATTAAAATGGATAGAAGGTGGATGTTTATTACCATTTAACTGCTACTAATTATCTGATATATATAATTTATTTTTTATTATTACTTATTAGATTATTAAAAGGGAGGATCTTATATATAGGATAAAAATCAGATATCTCATAATTATTTGATGTTATTATTTACCATTATTTATTAAAAGGGAGGACACATAGACAGATCCATTATAAAAGTCAGAGTTGCAGCAGCCGCGTTGAAATTATCAACTACTGACTCTCCGCTGGATCCATAAAATACCCAAATTCCAGTACTCCCGGGGGTTGGGTTTGGTTTGGTTGCTTCTCTCTTGGATCTGTGAATCACTTCTGTAACTCGTGAGTGTTCCTTCCTCTTTTCTCCTCGATCGGAATCTTTGATTTTTCAATCCGTGGTATCTCCCCTTCTCGGATCTAGGGTTTTCTCCTGCTTCCCGATTTTCCTTGTTTTTTTTTTTGGGGTTTGGGTAGGGGGGGGGGGAGGGTTTCGTTGAGATGGGCATGCAGTTATGCCGATCTATCTTCCGTTGCTTTATTTGAATTTTTCTGTAGATTTGCTTTTTGGAGGGATCGTTATGGGATTGATCTGCTGGTTTCGGCTTAGATTTGGATCGTTTGGGATTTGGGTGTCGCCTTGCATGTTGGTTTTTTCTGTAATTACTCGCTTTAAATTTAGGGGTTTTGGGTCGATGTTTTGTTACATTTGTTTTCCCTCAATCATGTGTTTGCGTATTCTGCTCTGGGATAGATTCGTGAACACATGTTCCTTAAGTGTACTCATTCTGCATTGTTCCTCAACTTGAGTGATAGTCACCTTACTGTTTGGATGTAATCCCTTGCAGTTGTGAGAGAGCGCAATGCCGGGTGGTTTTAGAGTGCTTCACCTTGTCAGGCCTTTCCTCTCTTTCTTGCCCGAAGTTCAGTCTGCTGACAGGAAGGTCCCCTTTAGGGAGAAGGTCATTTATACGGTCATCTCCCTCTTCATCTTCTTGGTCTGCAGCCAGCTGCCACTGTATGGCATCCACTCCACTACTGGCGCCGATCCATTTTACTGGATGCGTGTTATCATGGCTTCGAATCGGGGGACTGTGATGGAGCTCGGAATCACGCCTATCGTCACTTCTGGTCTGGTGATGCAGCTTCTGGCCGGGTCAAAGATCATTGAGGTGGACAACAATGTCCGAGAAGATAGGGCTCTTCTGTAAGTATCCCATGGGCATTCTTTTTTCTTCTTGTTGTATTGATCCTTGTTTAAGACCAATCTCTGCCTATTGCTGAGATACGCGATGCTCCTTTGTTCACTGAATTTTCTCTCTCAGTCATACTCTCAATATTGCACTTGATTCTAAATGGGGGACCTTTTTGCTTTCAGGAATGGAGCACAGAAACTGTTGGGTATCTTGATAGCTATCGGCGAGGCTGTTGCATACGTTCTGTCTGGAATGTATGGAAGTGTTGGCCAACTTGGTGTTGGGAACGCCATCCTCATCATTGTCCAACTCTGCTTTGCTGGTATCATCGTCATATGCCTGGATGAACTTCTTCAGAAAGGATATGGCCTCGGTTCTGGCATTTCACTTTTCATAGCGACCAATATCTGGTAAACCCTTCTTTAGTTTTCTTTTTCATGTTTATTCCTTTGACAGTGTTTTGTAGAATATTATTGTCTTCAGCAAATTCATGTTTAGCTGATTTTTATTGTTGCTTATTTGTCTACAGTGAAAGTATCATCTGGAGAGCTTTTAGCCCAACTACCATCAACAGTGGGCGTGGTGCTGAGTTTGAAGGTGCAGTCATTGCTTTGTTCCATCTCCTGATTACCCGGACAGACAAGGTTCGGGCGTTAAAGGAGGCCTTTTACCGACAGAATCTACCCAATGTCACAAATCTGCTCGCAACCGTCCTGATTTTCCTGATAGTCATCTACTTCCAAGGGTTCCGCGTAGTTTTGCCCGTCAGGTCAAGGAATGCTCGTGGACAACAGGGTTCTTATCCCATCAAATTGTTCTACACGTCAAACATGCCCATCATCCTTCAGTCTGCTCTTGTTTCCAATATTTACTTCATCTCCCAGGTACGTGTCTGTATATTTCTTCTATCAGGCATGTTCTTGCCCTTCTTCCCTCCTCAAAGGGTCTCGTTTTTGCAGTTGCTGCATAGGAGGTACAGTGGCAACTTCCTGGTTAACTTACTCGGAAAATGGAAAGAATCTGAGTACTCAAGCGGTCAGTCTATTCCTGTAGGTGGGCTGGCTTATTACATCACTGCGCCATCAAGGTAACCAAGATGCTATAGTGTTATCACATGGAAGCATGAGTTTCTGGCAATGATTTTCCTATTGGTTGCTTTAATCTCTCAATCACACCTGTCTTTATAATTTTGCAGCTTGGCGGACATGGCTGCCAATCCTTTCCACGCACTCTTTTATCTTGTTTTCATGCTATCTGCTTGTGCTCTGTTCTCGAAGACCTGGATTGAAGTTTCTGGATCCTCCGCCAAGGACGTTGCCAGGCAGCTTAGGGTATGAGATATGGCTTTGATTGTGACGGCCATTTGTTTTATGCGCGAGCCTGTCTGTTATATTGTGAATGGTTTATCATGATGTGATGATGAGTTTAAACTGGGGGATGATGTCACGGTTAGTATTGTGCTAGTGCTTCGGCCGAATTGATAATGATTCCGCTGCTTTTTGTTGTCCATAGGAGCAACAAATGGTGATGCCTGGTCATCGAGAGTCTAATTTGCAGAAAGAGCTCAACCGCTACATCCCAACTGCCGCAGCATTCGGAGGTGTTTGTATCGGTGCTCTGACAGTGCTGGCAGATTTCATGGGGGCGATTGGTTCTGGGACGGGGATCCTTCTGGCAGTCACCATCATCTATCAGTACTTTGAGACCTTTGAGAAGGAGAAGGCAAGCGAGCTTGGTATCTTTGGTTTCTGAGGAGGTGGTCTCTCTGCATGAAGGACAGATCGTGTTCAATTTTGGTTTCTTTGACTGATACTCACTAGGTCTTAAGCACTAGCATTTGAGGGTAATGCTAGGAGGTCAAGGGCAGGCCAACTAGTTCGTGATCTCTAAATTTATGTCAGAAAGGGGAAACCATAGATTGGGTTTTTTGGTTTATCTTTTTCCCTATGCAATGACGTTTTATTTTTACCTTGTTATATATACTGGGCAACATTTTCCTTATTCCCATTATGACTGCTAGTATAATTTTCCTTGAAGAAGAGGGCTATTGGTTTTGTTTTTGGGGAGATGGAGAGGGAAGAGGGTTTGTTGGGAATCTAATCAAAGAAGTGAAAAGAACAAACAGAAGTTGCTAGGGAGGAATTCTAACGACAAGAGTGCCCAAGACAAGTAACTGAGCATACAGAGACAAAACATTATATACCCTGCTTTGTCTCCTGCAGCTGCTTCTCTGCTAACCCGAGAGAATTCCATTCTCTTCCGGATGATGCAGAGCACATCCATTTGACTGGTCATTACAATCATTTCGTTTTTTCTTTTTTCTTTTTTTTTTTGGGGGGGGGGGGGTGGAGGTTGTTTGGAAATCCCAATTTTCTCGTACCTTAAAAAACAAATAAAAAAAGAAAACATTGGAGTTGGTACAAATGTCTTCAAGGCAAACAATTGAAGGACAAGGGCTGGCCTTTCTTGTATTCCTTCCTCTCTGTATCACCGATGGCTGGCGGTTGATTCAACGAAAGCCGGCTTTGCACCTCCCTCCACTCACTGCGTTTTTGTTCGGCAACACCAGAACCCCTGTAAAAGTTAAACCACCCAATTCTTTTTTTTTAAAAAAAAAAGATGGTAACAATTGAAAGATGAGATGAGCATCGATTGTCTCTTCGTCCGCTTCTAGTTATGGTTGCTAATGATAATCATGTAACATGGGACTGGGACCTGTACTTGTACTCTGTTGGTATGACAGACGGAGAAGAGGATGATCTGCTTACACTGCGCATCTTCCTGGGAGCGGCTGCCCTGACACTTGCCGAAGATTCGAGAAATGCGGTTCTGGCGATTGGAGGAGACCAGATGGAGCTCTGCGCGCGGTCGAAATCGTATGCCGAAACATCGGAGAATTTGCGGAGGAGTCCATCGGAGACGGGCTTGGAGACTATCTCAATGCTGCTTCTCGGGACCGAATTCCTTCCCGGGGATAGGGACGGGGCTCCCTCAAAGGAAGAATGATCGGACGACATCGGGGGAAATGTGGAATAAGTGAGGAGAAAGCTTTTGCTTTCTTCATATAAGCAGAGAGGAGAAGGCAACGATGCGTGGAGTGCTAACGCAGAGAGAATTCCCAATTGGGTCACGTGGGAGCCAGAGGCCCAGAGGATCAGTGACTTAGGCCCCCAGTCATCGCCCCCCTAACTCTAATATGTAGAAACATCTATCTGTCTGTCTTCTTCTTTGGAAGGGAAGGAAAAGAGACTCGGTTCAACATCTTTCGAACCCCCTTTATTTGATCTTTATCGGAAAACCTTGTTCACGGGTAACCCGTTTTTGCATTACACTACACACCAGGACAAGACAGGACAGGACAGGACAGTACAGGACAGAGTTGGGATCAGTTGTTCTCTTCTTGTGTTACTTGTTAGAGAAGGGACAGGCAGAGCTGGAGTCGGGAACTTTGCCCCCCTTCAGCAGTCCTCCGAAGAGCTCCCCTGGGTCGTAGTATATCTCCACTTCTTCAGCCCTCAGCGACTCGTCCACCTGAAAGAAACACCAGAACGTCGTGGTCGTTGCTCGCCCGTTGGTTTTATTAACTTCTCATGTTTTGAATCTTTAGGATAAAGCCAACTACCTTGAGCCTTCCTAATCCCTTGAACTCCACCAACTCTCCCGTCGGGGAATGTCCCTTGAAAGGCCCTTCGAAGTATCCCCAGTGCCTAAACTTGAAGGCGATCACTGGTGGCCCGCTGTAAACTTCCAGCACTTCCCAAGCGAAACCCCGGGGGAAAGCCGACCTGAAGGCCTCGTGCGACGACTCGAACGTCTCCTTCTCTGGCTTGTAGTACTGGAATTCCTCCGGCAGGCTTGTCTTCAGCAGGGAATTGTACGATCCTATGCTGAGGACTTCCTCTGCCGATAAACCCTGCCTCCCTGAAAAAAAAGAAAACAACGGTAGGGCTACACAGTTCCACAAGCGCGAGCGACAGTCACCAAAACAAAGTTCGGTTTGTGGTCATTTCCGAGTTTAAGGTACCGTTCACGACCAAGCTGAACTTCCCAGGGCTGATCGTCCTCATGTCCTGGACGCGAGTCTTATGAGAGACTTCCATCTCCCAAGACTTGATAGCATTCTGCACGATCTCTTCAAGGGATCCTTCCGGCCACACCTTGAGATTTTTCAACGATCTCTCGATGAAGGCGGATGGATAAAAGGAACAAGTAGAGAAGAACATGCGCTGACCTTGGTTCGACCCTGCTCAAAGAGCTGGTTGACATCGTCGTAGCTCGGGGGACCGCCATGCCTCCACAGGGTGCCGTCAGTGCCCTCATGCAAGAAAGAGCGGTACTTGTCGCCTACGCTGCCGACAGGTTCCAGGGGAGATCCCTGAGTCGCCATGAACAAGGATGGATGGATGTGCTCGGTTTGTGATATGGTGGTGAAGTAGTTGCAAAAGGCTAGTTGTGGATATAAATACATACATACGTAGGAGGGAGGACAAGCTTATCTCAACTGATCAAAGTCGCGGTCTGATTCATTCATTGACCTCGCCATTATTATTTACTGACATCTTAACTAATATTTAATTCGAATTTCAGTTTCTGTTTCCAAGAAATTGTCAGACAATTGCCAGTTGATTTTAGAATTACTGGGCGGCATTTGATCCGATCTAATATTACTAAAATCATAAAGCTAATCCATAAATAATAAATGATGGGTTGAAATATGATTGGGAGTGTGTCTGGACCACAAGCCCGATTGGCGATGGGGATTCATGAGAAATTGTTTATTGTTTGGGTGTTGATGGTGATGACATTAGGAGAAGACTTTGTTAGGGGGAAGCAGACATTGAAATAATCCTGCAATCGCCATCGAGAGTATCAAGAAGATGTGGAGCCGTGATACAGGAGCCAAGCCAAGCCAAGGCGAGTGAGTCCGCTTGGATTGGTTGCTGTTTGGGAGCAAGTGGCAAGGACAGAGAGGGGGCTGTGAATTGATTGGAATTTGGTAAGCTGTCAACCCCCACCACCACCACCCACACCCACACGGCTGAAATTAAATCAACAACATATTTGGTTGGACATGGAATTATGCTTTCTTCTTCTCCGACAGCACCGGACAAGGATCTGCTCTGTTGAACAAATAATGAAGGATGGGGAAAAAAATACTGCCGTCCACTCCTTTTCACGGCTTTAGCAAGGCTTAAGTCCCCCGATCCAGTCCTGGAAACTCGAGAGGAGCTCCTTTCGAAGCGTTTGCCAATAACCAAAGCATCACGACACGACATGGTCAAAGGAGTGACACTGAGGGAATCCAATCGCCCTGCCCCGCACATCGCCGGTTGTCAACTTGCTGGCATTTGAACAAAACTCTAATGCATTTGTTGTGCATCACAAATATTTGATAATAGAAGTAGATAGTACGTGACTGCTTTTGGTGCTTCCTTCCGGGTCTGGCAGGAGAGGAGTAGGGTTTTAGGATTAGTAAGTTTGGTTGCAAAGAAGGGCATTTGGTTGTCAATGTATTTTATTTCGTCAATGGTAGTAAGTTTTTACTCTGTTCTGCTTAATTTTGTGTAGTCGATAGACCCAAAGTACGTTTAACGTCTAACCATCCTCCATCCCCATCTCTGCATCGGTGATCCATCCCTTCCTCACCCCATCCCTCACTTTACCATCCTCGATATTTTGCCGATTCCCCTGAAGGCGGTGCTGAAAGATTGATCCTCGATGCTGCTGTCCGCCCCCACAAACTTACATGTTTTCACCTCCCACCATCATAAATCTGGCGGCTTCAAGGAAACTCTTTCAGGTTCTTTCCCTTCCACATTTTCCTTCTTCTGTTGTTTTTATCCTACAAAAAGTCGTCGGCAGTACAAATTCTACGTTCTGATAGCACGTTCTCCCTTCCTGTCTAATCCTTTCACACATAACCCCCAACATATTTTCTACCATCCCCATGCTATATGTGCATGCCCCGAGATTTATTTTTGTTGCCCTATGCGTCCTCATCCCGTAGCCTTCATTCGATATCATACTGGGCTATCAAGTTTCCAGTCATTCACTCCTCAAAACTGAAACGTTCATCAAAGGTAACTACTGCCCTAAACCCTGCTACCAACATCTTAACTTTTCAGGGATTTTTCTCAAATCCAGGTCATACACATATTCTGCTGCCATTTTCCTGATATCTTACTCACTCTACACATGACTCTTCTTAGGGGAGGATATAGAAAACCAATCGACTTCGTTGCGGAATCGACTGCTGGTTAGAGCTCTGTCCTACTTACATTCATTTTTTTAAATTTCTTTTTGACATCAACACTGTAAGTCGGAATTCAACATCAGCAATAAGAATTGTTGTCTTGATTATTGTCTTTAAGAATGGCTGATATGATCCTAGTTAACAGCAAATTTAACGCCGCCACTTTCGCGAGGATGTTCAAGCAGCTGGATGCCCGAGGAATTAAGCTGTCTGTATTTTCCCAGAAGTCAGCGTTGACCAGTTTGAGAAACCTCATTGTTGTAAGTAACTAGATCATTCTTGCACAGGCATTGCAATCTTGAGCATTTTTTTTTTTCGACATGATCTTATGTGGGAAGTAGTGCTCCGTTAGTGCTTGTTACCAGCGCTCTGAAGAATTCGTTCTCTCCTAATTGCTTACAGGCAGAAGTTGCTCTTCTTGGTCAGCCGATTTGAAAGGAAAAAAGAATATAGATTTGGGAATTGCTGCTTTGCTCGGTTAAACTGCCTGAACGGTGATCTACGCGGAAATGCTTCCCTGACCATTGCAGCAAATCTTTCAGGTGAAATATACGTCTAGTCTAAAATTTTCAGCCATGACACTAATCTCACATTATCCCCCGTGACAAACTGGACATCTCTGCCGTCCATACCCTCGCTCTTATAACATCCCATGGTCACAATACGTTAAAGATATTTGATTATATAATATAAATCAAGCTTCACCTAATCGAACAGCCGGGTAAGTTTTGTAAAAAGCCTTTATCTCCATTTTCTTTGTCGAAGACCATCTTCTTTTAGTCAATCCGATCTTGGGTTCCGATCGCGCACCGGAAGTGGGAATTGGGTTTCGTTTATGAAGCTATGTCACTAGGAAGGTGGCAGATCGACCTCCCTAAAGGAGGAGCCAGAGGAGTGGTCCAACCAACGCCCGCGATTCCGCCGGTGGCTGCTCATTCGTCGAGTCTGGAACGGAGCGGTATGGGGGAACATGGGGGACAATGCTGCCGGATCTTTTGGGAGAGACCATCAGGCGTGTTGAAGAGAGTGAGGATAGGTGGCCTCAGAGGCAGAACGTCGTAGCCTCCGCCTGCGCCTGCAAGAGGTGTAGGTATGTTCCGGAGGAGGTCGTTCGTTTAGTCATCCGGTGGGAACTTCCCATCTTGCCTCAAGCAGGTGAATCTCAGTTCCCCTGATCAGGCATTAGCCATCTGCCTTACCAGCTTCGGCACAGAAACTGCGTGCCAATGACTGGACCTGTGACTTTTGTAGCTGTTTTCTTTAACCCTGGTTGTCTTTATTCTTGGTTGGTTTTTTGCACTTAGTGGGGGTATCACATGCTGGCTGTGTAATTAACTGAAGTTAACAGGTTTGTTTTTTGTTGTATGCACAGATGGAGGGGACATGACATGTATTATGTTGTTGTTGTTTGTAAGTTGAATTGGAACCAAACCTTGTCCGCTGTTCATTAGAGAGGAGGGAGAGCCTCCAGGCTTTGGCTAAAGTGCCATGGGTGGATACTGCCGTGAGTACGAAACATTTTTTATATTTTACGAAAATTTTTCATATAATACGAACTTCACTAAATTTTACACAATATTTCATATTTTTGAAAAAATATTTCGTACCATACTTTACTAAATATTTTTGTAAAAGTAGGAAAAAATTTCATAAAATTAAATAAATATTTTATTATAAAGTAAATATAAAATTTTAAGAAGATTTTTTGTGAAGTACGAAAAATTTTTCGTATTCAGCAGCCACGACACTTAGTCTCCCCAAAGCCAAGTGATTCCCACATTCTCTTCCAGCCAGAGAAATAATGGTCTTGCGAACGTTTGTCTAAGAAGAGGTCGGTCTGACTGAAACAAGTCGATGAATTTTGTGGGCTTTTCGTCTTCCTTGGTTTCCAACTTCTGGGTCGATTGATTCTCTCCATTCGTGACAGAAAAGTTTAATCTTTTTATTTCTGGGTGGGGCTTTGTCCCCCGATCCACAGGCCCTTGGACGATGGTCATGATGTGCTCTTAGCATGCCTCTTTTACTGCGTCCGCTCCAATTCCTGCCCCGCGGTCGTTTCCCCAAAGCAACACTTTTTCCGGCGCCGGCGTTCACCCCAAGGCCCTCAGCCCGCCTCCTCTTTCGTGGACCGGAACCCTCCCTCTTGATCGTCACCGGAATAATGCCACCCGGGGTGAAGACGGTCGTCGAGTACGCCAAGTCGAGCCGATCTTCCTGCAAGAAGTGCTTCAAGACGATCGACAAGAATGCCGTAAGGATAGGGTCGGTCAGCAGGGATGCCCGGGGTTTCGACATGACTAACTGGTGCCACTCGGAGTGCTTTCGTTTCCGCGATGGTTCCAGCGCTTCTCCGGATGCCATCCATGGTTTCGCTTCCTTGAAGGTTGGGGCGTTTCGATTTGTAGTGTTGCTTGTTACTTCTCGCTCGTTCTTCTCAGGAGCACACGGCCAATGTTTTGTGATGTTTCCAGTTAGGAGTTTCTATTGACTTGTCTGGTTCTGCTTTCAGGCTAGTGATCAGGAGTCTCTGAAGAGGCTACTAGAATGCAGCGACATTGCAAAAGAGGTCTGCGCATGACATGAATTGCGTCTGCTTTCTGTCATTAGGGATTCTTAGTATGGATTTGCTCTTTCTACTGTCTCTGACATGGACTTGCCAAAATCCACCAAAACAGGAGAGGGATGATGATGTCGAAATTGAGCAGGAGGAGAGGGATGCAAAAAAAGCCAAGGTAGGATTACTTTATCCTGTAATCCATATGCCTATTGCTGTAGCCGAATAGCAATTCTTTATTTCTTAATTTGAGTCTGCTTTATGTGATGCCTTATTTTACCTTTTTGTTGGTGCCTTTCAAGAAAGATGCAGTTGATGTATGTTTTTCAAGTTCGGCTGTCAAGGACAAATACAAGGTCTGACACCCCTCCAACTCAAAGCATCCGTTCGTTTGGGTGGTCTCTGTAAACTGTCATGGATGCTTCTATTGTTATGCAGTTGCAGTTTGTTTCTTTTGGTTGTAGTTGAAATTCAAATTTTATGCTTCAGGATGCTCTGCTTTCTCCAAAATGGAAGGCTTTTCAGACCCTAATTTTTCTCGAACAGGTGAGACGTGTATCATCCAACAGCTAGGAAGATTCTTAGGAGCCTGACTAGCATAAACTATTTGTTGTCCATTGCCAGGAGTCTAATACCATCAGCAATGTGTCCAGAGAATACCAGAAAGTTCAAAGCTTTGCCGATTGATATTGTATTTATGCAGAGTTTGCTGCACAGTAGCCTGAAGTAGATTTTGACGCGTCTCTTTTTCTCATTTTGATTGCAGGACGATGGTTGTCCAGGCTCAAGTAAGATTGCTGCTTTTGATTTTGATGGAAGCCTAGCAAACACGTCTGTGAAGAGGTAACAATACATTTGAAGGTGCCAGTTTCTCATGACTGCATCATTTTGAACTTAGCACATTGAAGATAGACACTAATTTGGTTAAATATTACTGCAGGGTAGGCCCAGACGCCTGGTCCCTATTATATCCTTCAATTCCTGAGAAGTTAAGGAAGTTAAAAGATGATGGCTACAAACTGGTTTGTTTACACTATCCTTAACAGTTGGTTCATTCTTCGGTTTGGAGTGGTCTTCTATGTCATCTTTTACCCACTGTTGCCTGCAGATGTATTACTCATCAGTCAATCATGTGCCATGTATGTCATCTATGGCTAATATAAGTACCTTTTGAAATTTCTTCTAGGTAATCTTCACCAATGAATCCAACATAGAGCGTTGGAAAAACAAGAGACAAGTGGCGGTGGACTCCAAAATTGGGAGACTCAACAGCTTCATTAAGGTCGTAAATGTCCCAATGCAGGTTCGTGCACTCTTATGCTCAGATAATGGGCACCACAAAAGAGCAGTCGTTTGGCTGGATTTTGTTTGGGTTTCTTCACTGACTAATTGATGTACAAAATGATTTCAGATTGTAAAACAATAGAAACTAAGTAATGTGGACGGGTTCCCGCTTTATACAGGTCTTTATTGCTTGTGGATTTGATAGTGGTCAGGCTGAAGATCCATTCCGCAAACCAAAGGCAGGAATGTGGTACCTCATGGAGAGGCACTTTAACAATGGCGTTACAGTTGACATGGATCAGTGAGTTTCCTCATCCTTTCCAGTTCTCATTTTTCATTCTTATCATTTATCTGAAAATATGGTTGGGACTGGTGACTTGTGTGATCCCCCCACTTTGAACTCCTTATAGGTCATTTTATGTCGGTGATGCCGCAGGGAGAACAAAGGATCATAGCGATGCTGACATTAAGTTTGCGCAGGTGCGTTAGGAAATAGAAATAATCGGTTAGGTGGTTTTGTTGCCCCCTCCCCCCCAATCAAACTGATGATTTTATGGATTTTTTTTGTCTTTCCACAGGCCATTGGCTTGAAGTTCTATGTTCCGGAGGAGTATTTTGCGGAATGAGTATGCCGGGGTGTCGCCCTCTTCGTCTCTCGTATGCCTCGATATAAGAGCTAAGGGGAAAGCTGGGAAAAGGCTAGACATTGGCTGAACTTTGATGAACAATTTATCATCTGATGTCACTGAAATTTGCTTGTTTTGCCTCTCCTTTGAGTATACTTAAGGAGTGAATGAAAAATAACTCAATAGGTTTAAGGGCCAAATTTGTAAGGTATCTAACAGCATTTTGTTTTTTTGGAACCTCTTAGTTTTGCTATTGGGGGGCTCTCGTCTGATTTTTTTTTTCATATCTTTCCTCAAGTCGGGGGAGAGGAGGCGAATAGAGAAAAAACGGCAGTTAGGGATCGTGACCGTCTGTCATTTGCTAGGGTTTGGCCCTCTCGTCTATGACGATGGAATCTTTGTCGCCGTCGGGTGACGGGGGATGCGAGCGGGATCGTATTCCTATCTTTCGATGACCTCGTCCTTCAGGCCGCTGAGATTCGAGGGAGGAATCCTTCCAAAAACCTATGGGACCGAGGTGGTGTCGAAAGTGGTCAGTATTTAGGCCGATAAGGCAACAGTTGGGCGTTGATATGGGCCAGAAGGTAATTAATGGGCTTCGATGAGGGCCGATGTAGCAATTAATGGGCTTGGTAGGGCCCTGGTGGCCCAAAAGTCAAACGGAAGGTCCTAGCTACCAGTCCTCATCTTGGGCCGATGTTAACGACCGAGTCCATATTTTACGGCAATTAACCTTAATTCATAAGTAACATGGGCAACTGACAGCTTCTGTTCTGCTAAACTATGGGCCGAAGGCCGATTGGTAACACTAGTTGGGCTTTTCTTCTAAGCCCGCATATATGTCATGAGAATTATATTACCAAGTAGACCCAAAATATAAACATCATAACATTTATAAGGAGGTTAGGTGTAAATAAATAGACGCACCTGATGCTGCACCCGACATCCTGTTCTAAGACTACAAATTGTAGTCATGAATCCCCCAAATCTCTGAGTGCATCTTCGCAATAAACTCATTGTTCTACCTGACTTTTTGGATGTACTCTTCTGACTCCTGTTTCTTTGAAGGCCCAAATTCATCTAACTTTGGTCAATGACAATGCAACAAGTTATTATCCAAAACATGAGAGAGTGACCAAGTCTGTCATTAGCCACATATTTTTGAGAGATCGACTTGCCTGTTCTCAGGACTACATATGACCAGGTTGCCAATCATAAGACAGGAAGCCCGTTGTGTTTGCTGTGCACTAGGGAATTCTGCATGGCTATCTACGCCAAATCACAAACCCCCACTTTGAGGGCATGAGCTGTATAATCAGGAGATCTCATGGAAATTGATCATGGGACTTGAATATGCACATAACCTAAGTAGTGGAGAAACACAGGGATATAGAAATGTACCTACATTGACAGGAACAACCTTCAAGGCAGTGAAGGTGAAAGTAGGCTCAGTGAACTGCCTCTTCATGTAGCGAGAGTCTTCTAAAGCCATGCACTTCCAACTTCAGCAAATATTCTTGCATAACCATAAACTATGTAAATTGCAACTATTTCAACATACTAAACAAATGTATATCAACCATTGTACTACATATAAATAAAAGCATGCTGGCAATAAAACATATCTACACTCTGTATCCGTAATACATTGTCCAAATAAGGCACATCAGTAAAACAAGACATCAGACCAAGATTCTTCCACTCAACTTCATGAAGAAGCCAATTCATGGTACCCATCCACTTGCATGAGATGCCACAACTCATCCGCCATTAATGAAACGCACTGAACACCATCTACACTTCCGATATGGTACTTTCCTGGCCAGGTTAGCTCTGCCTCTGTGTTATAAGCTTGTCCTTTAATTCTATATGACACTTTTGGGATTTGGTTGACATTTTCACTCACATCACATCCAATATGCCAACTACAATCTTAGGTCCCTAGCAGTCTCCAAGTAGCACCCTGCATTGTATATCTGGAAGAGTAACCAATAAACAAGCAAACTCCGACGCAGCCTCCTTTCAAGTGAAGAACGGCAGAGAATATGTCCGAAGGCCTCGTCTCAAGTGAAGAACAAGAAGCCGCAGACATGAACAAGAACCCTCATTTCAAACTGTAACCAATCAACTTTAAGGTCTAATTTTAAGTTGGAGAATGTCTAACCAGAAGCAAGATCATCACACACAGGCTAGAGGAAATGGAACACATCTAACAACAAGAGTCAGCTTATTCTTAACCACTTCACATCAAGCACGAATTTAGCTATAGCAAAACCAAATACCGAAGAATCTCGAAAAGGAAAAGGAGAGAGAAATACCATGAAGTAGGGGAAAGAGGGCCTTTAGATGACTATGCATTGAGACTACCATTACTCTCAACATCGATCTGGCCACAAAGACCAGTTCCTTGGCAGCATTCTCGAGAAATGGTTGCATTTCCAGATCTTTCCAGGGAACACAAACTGGATAGTTCCAAAAAATATTCAACCAACTCGTTGCAATCGCTTCTAATTCTTTCACATATCACACTAACGGATTAGCATTCGCACCACCTTCTCAGGGCACGCTAGTTAGAATTCCTGAGAATAAACAAATCGCCGCATCTCATAACCTTGGAAAAAATCGAGACAGAAACCCTTGGGGAAGCAACGCAACGCAGGCAATCGACGGCGGAATTCAAAAGCACCCTAAATCAGACAAGCGATGAGATCTTACCAAGAACGCGCCGGATAGATCAATGCCTAGGGGAATAAGAGTGCCTACGGCATCTTGGAGTGATTCCGCACGGTCGAATGTTCTCCCTCGCAAGATCGCATAATATTCCCAGCGGGATCTCAAGGACGCCGCCACCGACGACGATGCCAACGCACTCTGGAGGCGGTGGGGGCGCCTGGTTCTTGCCGATCAGATTCAATAAGAGCGGTTATCGCCCGTGTTGTCCAAGATTCTCTCCGCCAGAGCGGGATTTTGAATTTCCGGTTCGTAGATGTGTATGTAAGTAATATACGTGATACATGCGGACAATTACATTTTTACCCCTCAACTTATTTAAGGGAACATCTTTTGAGGCTGATGTCACTGATCTTGTAGCACAGAGCGATCCAAGTCTCACGAAGAAAGACATTTCCAAATGATCTCCTTAGGGAACGACCTTCATTATTTCGTGAAGGGTCACGAAACTGGACTTACGAGCCTTTACGAGAGAGATTACACGGTCGACCCTGTAGCTCGATCGGCAGCCAGCGCCAGCACCTATCATTTGTTGTACCTCGGGATATTTACGAAATGGCCTTCTGGTGGTGGTGTCGATGGGGGAGAGAAAAATAAATAAGGGAAAAGCATCCAGCGGGTCGTCCACTAGGGCCACATATGACATGAGACATCCCAATGTGTTGTAGGAATCCATAGGTTGGTTTACATGTCTTTTCTTTTTCTTCCTTTCCTTTGGTTGGGTGCCGGTGGAGGGACTGTCGGATTCGCTCAGTTTCTATAAAAGCAATAGACCATGATGATGGGTACGAGACATATAGGAGGAGATGGGATAAGAATACGATAGAGGGGACATACAATTATGAACAGACTTTGTTTATCTTAAAGAGAAGGTATGAATCTGGACCGATCTAAAGATCTAATATGCCACGTCTCCCACTTGCCTTTTGGCGATTTGACTCCTAGTTTCACGACCTTTGTTTTCGTGGATCGAATAATTGATCTATGTTATCTTTCTTTCTCTCCTGTCCCCGAATCAGTGGTGCATGTGATAATGATGAGACTCTCTGGGGGTGTGCTAATGCTGGATTGCAATAGGTTTGGTGAACTCTCCCTGTCTAGGGCATTAGTTGAGATATAACAATCCCATGGACGAATGCGGTGCGTCTTTTTACAATGATTTAGCCGGGAACAAATTTGGTTGGTCCGAGAATGGACAATTGCATACTTGTTCTGTTGAGAAACCCTGTTACACAGACAGACCGACGACGAGCGTGATAAAGGCAGACAGCATGTCCTTCTCAAGCTCAAACCGGATTCCTCGCGGTTCGCCCGTGAAGCTCTTTCGGGATATACATGCAAACAATGTGGGGGGTTAATGATGTACAAATCTTAGGCCTCTTGACTGCACGTTTGCTTATCATCATTGTCGACGAGAAGAAGTTGCATTCCCATCCGATAGAAGGAAAAAGAAATGAGGACCAAAAACACTTTCCCGGAGACAGAATCATGAAAATCTGATTGCAAAATCAAAGATTAAGATTCATATATTCTCGCTAAAGGGGGGTAATCATGACCCCTAATCACAACTGATTAGTTAATTAATCGACTAATAAAAGGACAAATGAGAGGAATCCGATGACCTCAAAGAAATTGGACCCTCGCTATTATTGATCAAAGCAATATGTGGGGCATGGAGATCTTCTTTTGGGTATAATAATCACGCCTTTTTCCTAGTTAATCTAGATTAATCGGCCAAATAGTCTTTCAAACTGTGACGGGTTCGATACGCTACTACAGCCAACTCAACTTAGCAACACAAAGACAGCCATTCCTGGAACAAAACAATTTAAAAAACAATCCTTAAATCGGAACTTGATTTCTGTTCCCGACATTTCTTAGAGACCAATGAAAGGAAAATGACAAAGGCTAAGCAACACGAACGAAAAACAGAATGGATGGTTCTTTGGATGGAGAAAATGGTGGTAAAATACGAAAAAAAAATGAATATCAAGGGGTTCGACTTGGGAAAGATCATCATCATATATTCAGATTCAAGGGCTGGATAGTAGGATTACTGAAATCTTAATAATAAAAAATGAGAAAAGTAGGATTACTGAAATCTTAATAATAAAAAATGAGAAAAGGACACGGCACCCCCCCCCCCCCCCCCCAACAAGAGATCATTTCGATCTGAAATCCTCCTCATTTCTTAAACTTGGACCATGAGTGCTCTTTGGTGGATCACCCAAACCCCACTTCCACCACCATTACCTCACACCTTGCATGAACATAACATAACAACTAGCGATCCGATTCGAGTGCTCGTACAATTTCCCTCATGGGATTTTAGTCCCCACCTGATAAGCCACTCGATCCCCGACTTGAACTCTTCGCGGTAGTTTCTGAAGATCCCATAACCTCTGTGAAGGTTTCAAAGCCAAGGACAATGCAAATGAAGTTAAATCTTAGTTCAATAACATCACGTAAGATGAAAGTAATTGACACCAAACTGGTAAAGTACTTCGATAATTAAATGCGAGGGAAATAAATAATCGGAAGCAATCAGATTTACATGTCCTTTTTATTTGAGAGTGTTGTCGACGTTGTAGTAATTTTGGAACGAAAAACACAAGGCCAAAGATCGAATCAGTATCTGTATATGAGGGAAGAGACAAAGATCACCAACCAAAGATAAGAGTGTGAAAAAACATCGTTCGTACGATGATATCATTAATTATTTCTCCTACTGTTTATACGAAGAAGGGTTAAACAGATGTGGGGGTGTGTGTGTGTGAGAGATCGAAATCGATGTGGCTTATCATCGAGATTTTGTCCACTCATGGCGGGCAAAACATCGTGGCAGAATCCAAAAAAGGAAGGAAAAGATATTTTACAAAAAGACACACCCCCTCCATTCATACATAATAATAATTGATCACTTAATGTTACTCTATTAATTTCCTATAATGTACATAAAATGGTAACAACGGGGTTAGAGAGAATTTTCTTGAGTCACCCTGTCGAGATTAGCCGTTTTGATATATGACCGACTGAGGTGACCAACAACGCTACATATACTCTGCGCACCAACTAAAATCAATTAGGGTTTGCGAGATCTTCAGCTAAGAGTAAAAAATTCAAACATTAACAAGTGTTTCGATTCGATTAGGTTACAATCACTGACGATGCAGACATTCGTATTCTCGATCGTAGCTTCAGCAAAAAAGGGGGAAATGAAATGAATGAATAAATGAAGGAAAGAAGGAACATCTCTTGAAAGAGCAAAATCAAATGTTAAGATTGGGAAGTCCCACAAGAATATCAAATGTTAAGATTGGGAAGTCCCACAAGAATTTAGATTGATAAAAATCTTTTACCTAGATTTGGTTAAGGTTGATGATGCAGGGGGATGGAGGAGCCGTCAGAAGTGGCGGCAGCTGTGCCGCTGCTACTACTGCTTGCTTTTGTGGAGCTCTTCCTCTTCTTCTTCTTCTTATAAGGAATCCCGCGAGCTCTGGCCTGGGAATCCCTAACCTCCCGGAGGTAAACCCGGATCGCGCTGCTCGCGAAGGGGTTAGTCTCCGGCAAACCCCCGTTCTCCTCATAAGCTGCCCGGAGCCGGCCGATCAGTGCATCGAGACTTCCCCAAGCCTGCTTGAGTGGGCAAGTGCACGGGCCAGGCGGCTCAGGCTGCCCATAGTAGGCACAGCCCTGCAGGTGGACCTTCGTCTTCCCAAACTGGTCAAGGTAGCGAAGGAACTCGAGGACGTGGTTGTAGTTGCACTGGGAGAGCGAGACAGGGGGTCTCTGGTTGCTGAGGTACTGGCCGAAGGTGTTCCAGTCCCTGCGCTTCTGCGACTCGTAACGGCTGGGCTGGGGAAGGTGTTGAGGGTCGGCGGAACGTGGAGATATCGGCGACCCTTCTTGCATGTCAAAGGGCTCTATAACTAAACCTACGACCAACACGATTGGATTATAAGAAAAGAGGGAGGGAGGGCGGGAGGGAACAAGGATAGGGGGAGAAGAACGAAGAATGGCAGATGGGAATAAAATGGAATGAAATGAATGAAATCGGAGAAAAATGGTGGTAGTGGGGAGAGGATAGAGGAGAGAAAATGGAGAATCACATCACATCATATAAATGGGGGCTACAATAAGATGGAGACATCGCAAATGGGACCTTTGATAGTGCTGATGGTGCCCCCTCCTTTCTTCTTCATCATTCTATTTTCAAATTTTTTGAACATCCTCCTTTTCTTTTCTCTCCGCTCTCCTTTCTTTCCCCTCGATTTTGTTACATTACAAACCTCGGAAAACTCTACTTGCCGGGCCCCGGAACGCGCCGCGTGATAGGCTAGACGTTCCACTCGATCGTACTAAGCACTCGACTCTAGTTTGCCCGCGCGTGTCGACCCGTCGCACTTTTACATCAATATTCGCCCGTCCTAATGTTTCATTGGACGGGGTCGGGTATGGGAATTCAATCAAAAACGCTATTTTGGAGGCATAAGTCACTGCTCATTTAATTATGTTTGGTATATGATTACAAAAGAGAGCATATCCATCATCCCGGATCAATGATTGGGGCGGTGCCATTTTAGCAAAGAATTGCCACCTCCAACCCCCCCCCCCCCCAACCCACTATTCGAGTGGCCAATGAATGGAGTAATTTGTCATCAACATCGCTTGGCTGAAATTGATTTGGTATTGCTTTTATGAATCATGAATACACCCTGGTCAAACATGATAATGCGTTGTCCTCTTTCTCTCGAGTGTGCCCCTCTCAAATTACACCCTAACTACATCACAACAAACCTATACTTAAATATGATTTCTCATGGACATACTTACGCTCCACAAGATTTTGGCGCAATCTTTCATTCCTCGTACAAATCCGCCCGCCCCGCAAGCATAGCGCAAATACTAATACCTGCGTGTTGTCTTTGTCTCAAAAGGGGGGTAGGTTAATCACGTTCGCCAAAGATTTCATTTGAAATGGACAAGTAATCACGCCAACCCCTCGGTTTGATTTTGTTTACAGTGTTCTCTGATGTTGTGTGTCCCCCCCACCCCACCCCCCAACCCGCTCCCCTGATATATACATTAAAATAATAATGAACAATAACAATACCAATAATAATTCCACCCCTCCCCCGAATCGTACGAAACGAAATTGATGGCGTTTGCTTTAATTTTCCACGTCATCATCATCATCATCATCCCCGAATTCGTAACTTTCACCAAATTCTGTGTATGAACAAGTTGAAGGGGGTGGGATACGAATTTCGCAATTCTTTTTCGAACTTATTCACGGAATCATATCAAACTCACCGAAACATGATGAGGGGGAAGGGAGGGGGTGATCAGAGAGCGATGCACACACTTGCACAATGATCGTTCTTTTCGTACGCAAGAGTTCACGAATTTGGAAGGGGGTGGGATGGTTGCGGTGCGGTGCGGGCAGTAAATGGGGAATTTTTGCATAGGGAGATGACAGGGAGGAGGGGGGGAGAGATTTCATGTGCTTTTTGATACAGGAAAGAAGGGAAGGGGGGGGGGGGGGGGGGTGGGTGGTTTGTAAATGTGAAACCCATGACTCCCTTTGCGAATTTTCAGGCACACACTCGCAATGATTTCGTTTCACGTACTCGTGACTTTGTTATCAATCTTTCGACTCCTCCCTAAGATCAGATACTCGATCAGGACGTTTATCCCCCTCGTCGCCTTATAGCCGGAGCTTTCGAAAGGAACCGTCGATGCGAATCGTCCTCGTTCGATGATGGGCGGAGTTTTGGGGATGATCTTCTTTCTACCGACACTATACAACATGGTACGTACTACTAGCTGGAGGACTCTTGAGGGGACGCGTTTTTTAGAGACGAGCTTCAAGAGAAAACAATGTCTTAACGTCAATGACAAGGTTTCCTAGTCGGAAATAAGTGTGCTTCTCGCTCTTCGGATCCAAGGTTGAAGGTTTTCTGAATTGGGACTTTGAATAAGAAGACGCCGAACCTTCCGGTCCGAGTAGAAGCTGACTTTTGGGGAGGTTCGTTCAGAAGCTTCATCACCAAACCCCTTTGTAGAGAGAATTCGACCATGTTTATCATTTAAAGGTAGGTAGGAGCCATCATTTCATCGAAAGCAATGATCAATTGAAGGAGCTATACGCAGATTTCATGGATCATGAGAAGGAAAAAACACCACCAAGGTTTTTAGGCAATGCTTTTTCTTTCCTTGTTGATGTGGAAAGTTTTGGCATCTTATGTGACTCACGTAGAGATAAAGGTTGGGCCCCCTCTTCCCTCTTCCATTTTGGTCCCCGTATTAAAAAAAAACTGAGTTTTGTACGGAAATACGATTAGTTTTAAAAAAAAATACGAAATACGATTCGAGTTTCGTAAAATACGATTTTGCCATCGAAAATGCGCCCCTTAGAATACAAAGAGGGCGGGTTTTCATCGACACTTAGCAAAAATATTTATTCGTCGGGTGAAGGAGGGGTGTCTAACGGGGGGCGCATTTTCAAAACCCGCCCCTTTAACAAGGGACGGATTTTCAAAATGCGCCCCTTTAACTAAATGAACAAGGGGCGGGTTTTGAAAACACGTCCTTTTAACTAAATGAATAAGGGGCGGGTTTAACCCGCCTTTCTAAAGATTAGAAAAAAAATATGTCTAACTTAATTGATTAAAAACTTTTGTTATAATAAGAGGGTCAAGAGTTAAACTCATTTCCATACAAAACCCCAAAAAAACTCCCACCACCACCTCCTTGGCAGCTTTCACAATGAAGGAGCGCGCTTAGAAGAAGAGACTGCTTGACTTGAAATTTGGGGCGGCTCTTTTTGGGCTCGTAATATATCCCATTGGAGGCCCGTTTATTTGCAATCATAATGGGCCTTAATTTTGGCCCGTTGAATGCCCTTTTTTAACGTTAAAGATGTGAAAACTGTGGGGAATATTGGAATTATACCTCCTGAATGATTAGATTCTTTTGTGGCGATTCTGAAAGGCCATGTGGGGAAATAAAGAGAGATAAATAAATAATGGAATAAGATCGATCCAGCTGATGTTGAGATAATAATTTTAAGTATGGTTTTGTCAACCCAAAAATATTTTAAAATAAGAAATAAAATTTTACCGAACATATTAAATATAAAAAATACAACATACAAAATATAGTAAATGTTAAATTATTAAATTTAAAACACATTAATTAAACTTTAATTCTCGTTACAAAATCCTTAATTAGTTGTTCAAAGTGTCGGTGTGTACTGGCTGGCAGCACGGTTTGTTGTCCCAACGGAAATCTTTCATGGACTTATCCATTGGAGGATAATGCTGATGGTAATAAAATAATCCTGCTGCTGACAGCAACTTGCAGAAGCTACAGGCTCTGGTCAAGAATGGTGTCGTTGGCTTCGGCCTCTCCTGTTTGACCAGTCATTCAAACGAAAACAGTATATAAGCACTCCATCTAAGTCCATCTCAAGTCAGGTCGTCCACCGTCTCGAGAGCCATGTTTCCGCGAGGTTGTCATTCCCTTACCTTGCTCACCCTTTCGGTGATGGCATTGGCCTCGTCGTCGACCCTCCTGGCGAAGGTCCCTCCCTCCTCTCAGTTCCAATTTGTCAATGAAGGGGAGCTAGGACCCTATGTCGTCGAGTACGGAGGCAGCTACCGCGTCCTCAACGTCTTCGCGGCCCCCTTCCAGCTCTCCTTCTATAACACCACCCCCGATGCCTTCACCCTCGCCCTCCGTATGGGCCTCACCCGCTCCGAGTCCCTCTTCCGCTGGGTCTGGGAGGCCAACCGCGGCAACCCTGTTCGTGAGAATGCCACCCTGTCCTTCGGGGAGGACGGGAACCTCGTCCTGGCTGACCACGATGGCCGCATTGCCTGGCAGACCGGCACCGCCAACAAGGGAGTCGTCGGTTTCCAGCTCCTGCCCACTGGCAACATGGTCCTCTACGACTCGAAGGGGAAATACGTTTGGCAGAGCTTCGATAGCCCCACCGACACGATCCTAGTGGGACAGTCACTCAAGGCCAACGGTGTAAACCGGCTCTTGAGCCGTGGATCTGAGGGGAACAACGTCAACGGGCCTTACAGCCTCGTCATGGAGCCTCAAGGCCTGTCCCTCTACTTCACTGGGAAGAACGCCCTCAAACCATTGGTTTACTATTCCTTCTCGCAGTACATTAGCATCTCGAAAGGCGCCCTCGATCACGTGACCTTTAAGTCCCAGAACAATGACGACCATTCGGATGATCTGTTCCTCGACTACCAGGTCGGCACAGGCAGCTCTCCCACAACAGGGAACTTAATCCTTACCAGGCCCAAGTACAATGCCACGCTGAGCTTCCTGCGGCTGGGGATCGACGGGAACGTGAAAATATACACGTACGACGACCTTGTCGACTACCGTGCCTGGGACGTAACCCTCAGCCTCTTCTCAAAAGATGAGTTCCCAGACTGGGAGAGCGAGTGCCAGCTGCCGGAGAAGTGCGGGAGCTTCGGCCTCTGTGACAACAGCCAATGCGTTGGCTGCCCACTCCCTGGTGGCATATTCGGGTGGACAAGGGACTGCGCAGCCCCAAAGGTCAGTAGCTGTAACCCGAAAGATTTCGGGTACTACAAGCTGGTAGGGGTGGACCACGTCTCAAGCAAGTACACAAAGGGCATAGCCGCGAAAATAGGAGAGTGCGAGGCAAGGTGCACCAAGGACTGCAAGTGTGCGGGCTACTTCTACAACGAGGGGAACAAGAGGTGCTGGATCGCGTACGACCTGATGACGCTGACCAAGGTGGCGAATTCGACCCACTTAGGATACATCAAGGCTCCCAAGAAATAGATTTGGTTTTATCTCGAACAAGTAGTTGGGATGAGTTTAATGTTGTGCTGGCAATCAATGAAGAACAAGGGGGTCCCCCCCAATCCCATCACAGCACGGCATTTGCTATATTTGTCGAGACAAAATTATGGGCACAGCTAATTTGATGCCTCCCCAATTAATACTTTCCCACCCACGGTTGAGCAAAATATTTGAAATCTGAAATCCGATTCCGAAATTTAATTTTTGTTCGGAATCGAAGTTTCGATTCATATGTGTTTTTATTTTGAGTAAGACTAGAGCTTAAAATTTCTTTCATTTCATTTACCTCTCTCGCTCATCTCATCTCGTTTTCTTGATTTACTTACCCGGTTTTTGTCCTCCATCGTCGTTCGTCCGTCGTCACAGCCCACCGCTCTTCAGTCGTCACAGCCCCTGCTCCTCCGCTGTTGTCGTCGTCGCTCCCGCTGCTCCTTGCGTGAAGTCCGCCGGGAACTCTAGCTTATGGTTTTATTCATTTTGGGTGGTTTAATCGATTCTGTTTATTTGGGTGATGGTAAAACTTAGACTGGAAATTCGAAATATCCGAATTTCAAGCCCGACTTATTTTTTATTCAAAAATTTAAAATGGGCAAAATATATATTTATAACCTTAATTTTGAGTCAACTTTCTTTTTTATCATTAAATTATATAATTTTATCATCAATTTTTATTTTCATTCGCCTCATAATCCATTTTACCCGTAGTAACAAACTCCTAATAGAACATCATCCGACCTTCATCGATTTTGTATATTTTTTTACTGCATTAGCAACTATCGTCTAACTTTAAGAGGTTTAAATATTATTTTTCATTTTATTATTATTTTTAGTTGATAAATAGAAATTGTTTGGCTTTTAAGATTAGCTAAAATTAAAATAAAAATAAAAGTTAATAATAAAATTATATAACAAAGTAAGTTAATAACAAAAATAAAAATTTTCTCATAATTGAGACTATAAATATATATTTTACTTAAATCGGACTTGGACGGACATAAAAAAACCAAAATTAGGAAGTTGTCAATCGCACTCGAATATCCGAGTCCTCATCCCTGCCCACCAAAACGACGCTAGATTTTTTTTAATTTTATTTTTTATTAATGGGGATTTGATATCGGGTCATCAAATCGGGCCTTGGCCCATTTCGTCATATAAACCAAACAGGGCCGGCCTTATCAAATTGCAATTAGCATTGGGAAATGCCGTTAAGAAAGTCGACGATGTAGCGTCTGAAAGGGAAAGGGCAACAACCTCCTCCTCCTTTTTAGTTGTATATTTGTTATGCAAGCAACGAACTTGTTATCGTCACATCGCATACCCTTCAAAATATAATCACATTCATTTTTTTTTTTTTTTATCCCCCCCAATTCCCGCCCCTAAAAAAAGAAATAAGGAGCAAGTTTTGGACAGCTGCCGGAAGGAGACACCCACGCGTGACATTAAATTATAAATGATTGAAAGCGGCCGGCACGTCAGGTCACCGGGGAAGGGGGGGGGGGGGGACTCATTTTCTTTTAAGGGACATGGTGTGTTACGTCATCATGTATGTAAACGAGCAGCAGCAGACCCAGGGTGTGTCGTCATCATTTGGCATTTAGTGCTTTTTGCTTATCGGCATTATCCTCCCCCCCCCCCACTACTCGGGGAAAAGGGGTCGGGGGGGGGGGGGGGGTCTTATCTTCGTGTCCAAAGTCAGCGACCGTTGGTCGGAGTAGTAAATAGTAAAATGCCAAGAGAGATGGTTGGGATTTTGGGTGAATGAATATACGGGGGGAGGATAAGGAATATTCTCCTTTATTTCCAGCGGCAAGTGACACCAACAGACCGGACAAACCCGACCCACAGTAACTAACTAACTCACACATGAACATGAACATGCACATGAACAGGCAGACAGAGTCACATGAAGAAATTACACGATCATAGAGCGCATCCCTCGGATCCCCAAAATTCCCGATCCCACACACACATAATTAGAGAGTTTTTTACTTTTTTGGGGTTTTGAAGATCTAATCTTGATTTTTTTATTTATTTGATTCGATATTATCTAATCGTATACGCATACGATGTCTACGGCGAGGGGCCCCTCGGTAGTCCTGTGTCTATAAATTTGTGCCTTTCCACTGCCACCCTTTTGGATAGCCCCCAACTCCTCTCCCTGCCTGCCTGGATTCCCTCCCATAATTCCCCCCCCCCCTCCTTCCTCCTCTTCAGGTAGCACTTCCCCTTTTCTGTATTTGACCATTGGGCTTTGCTCCCTTGATCCCAAGTCGTTAGTGATTTGATGTTCGTGGCTTTTCGTTTATTTTTTTTTTTATTGTTTGGATTTAGGTGAACGAGTGGGGAGAACTCTTCATGGCGAACAAGGTGGAGAAGCTGGCGTCCATCGACGCCCAGCTCCGGCAACTTGCTCCGGCCAAGGTGAGCGAGGATGACAAGCTCGTGGAGTACGACGCGCTGCTCTTGGATCGGTTCCTCGACATTCTTCAGGATTTGCACGGGGAAGATCTCAAGGAGATGGTACTGCTTTTGTCAATCCTCCCTGTTTATCGCCTCTTTTGCCGCTGCCCCTGTCCATTGTTTTGGCTTGACAGTCGCTTGAGAATGGATCGCCTGGCCGGTAGTTACAATTGGAGTGTCGATTCTTATCCTGTATCCGGTGCTTGTAGGTTCAAGAGTGCTATGAACATTCAGCCGAGTACGAGGGGAACCATGATCCTAAGAAGCTCGAGGAGCTGGGAAATGTTCTAACCAGTTTGGATCCAGGGGACTCCATCGTGATTGCCAAATCTTTCTCCCATATGCTTAACTTGGCGAACCTGGCGGAGGAGGTCCAGATCGCTCATCGGAGACGCAATAAGTTCAAGAAAGGAGACTTTGTCGACGAGAACTCCGCGACCACTGAATCTGACATCGAGGAAACGTTCAAGAAGCTCGTGGGGAATTTGAAGAAGTCTCCCGAAGAGGTGTTTGATGCTCTTAAGAATCAGACTGTGGATCTTGTCTTGACTGCTCATCCTACACAGTCAGTGCGAAGGTCTTTGCTTCAAAAGCATGGAAGGTTAGCCTTTAAGACACGAATCGCTTGTGATTGTCTTTAGATGGGCCTTTTTCAGTTGACAGCAACGTCGTTTCTTCTGCCCAGGATTCGCAACTGCTTGACGCAGTTGTATGCTAAGGACATCACTCCAGATGACAAACAGGAGCTCGATGGAGCCCTCCAAAGAGAGGTGCTGCTAATATCTTTAAAAGCTCTGGTTTTAGTGAGATAGGCTTGTGCTTTTTTTTTGAATTGTTGCACAGCTTGACCTGGTTTAGATCGAATTGCCCGCACTCTTTCTCTGTCATACAAAATGTGTGTTTTCTTTTCGCCTTCTGTTCTTCTGTTGGTGGTATTATGCTGGGACAGTAGTTCCCTGTGATTAGTGACATCGGTCTGTGATATTTTTTTATGGTTATTTCCCTGCACAGATTCAAGCTGCGTTCCGAACTGATGAAATCCGAAGGAGCCCTCCGACTCCCCAGGACGAAATGAGGGCAGGAATGAGTTATTTCCATGAAACCATCTGGAAGGGTGTCCCTAAGTTCTTGCGTCGTGTTGACACGGCATTAAAGAACATAGGGATCAACGAGAGAGTACCTTACAATGCACCCCTCATTCAGTTCTCTTCATGGATGGGTGGTGATCGTGATGGTATGCCATATTTCATCGTGTGCACTTTTTTGTGTGTTATCTTTCACTCCACAGCTCGGAGATTATCCTTATCCGTCGATGCATGATATATCCACTACATTTTCTTTGTCAGGTAATCCAAGAGTAACTCCTGAAGTTACAAGGGATGTTTGCCTGCTTGCTAGAATGATGGCTGCCAACTTATACTATTCACAAATCGAAGATCTCATGTTTGAGGTCGAATCCAGTCGTGTTTAAACTTTGAGTTACATTTTCGTACCATAATCTATCCTTTACCTGATGGTTCTTCATTCCCTGCAGCTGTCTATGTGGCGTTGCAGTGACGAACTTCGTGTTCGTGCTGATGAGCTCCACAGTTCCACTAAAAAGGATACAAAACATTACATCGGTAATTAAATGAATCCTCTGTCATTTTTTCAGTCTACATGATCTTTATTTATGCTTCGTTAAGTGACCGTAGCATCGTCCGCATACGTTTCTCCAGTAATTCTTCATGCTTTTTGATGTTTCATGTTAAGCTTAATGCCGTCTTTTCTTGTACTCTTGGGCAGAGTTTTGGAAAACAATACCTCCAAGTGAACCTTACCGCGTCTTACTCGGTGATCTACGTGACAAGTTGTATCAGACACGTGAACGTGCTCGTCATTTACTGGCTCATGGCGCCTCGGATATCCCAGAAGAGGCAACTTTCACCAATGTCGAGGATGTAAGTGCATCAAACTTTACCATTAGTTCACTTATATGGCTTTTATTTGAGAAACTGATCTACAATATTGTTCATCCTTTTAGTTTTTGCATGATTTTTAAATCCTGATTCTGCTTGAACCACTGCACAGTTCCTGGGGCCGCTCGAGATGTGTTACAGATCTTTATGTGCTTGCGGCGACCGGCCCATTGCGGATGGGAGCCTTCTTGATTTCTTGAGACAAGTCTCTACTTTTGGCCTGTCGCTTGTTCGATTGGATATTAGGCAGGAATCAGACAGGCACACTGATGTATTAGATGCCATCACCAGACATTTGGAAATCGGCTCTTACAAGGAATGGCCTGAAGAACGCCGACAAGAATGGCTCTTGTCTGAGCTCGGTGGAAAACGGCCACTGTTTGGTTCCGATCTTCCAAAAACTGAAGAGATTGCCGATGTATTAGATACTTTTCATGTTATAGCTGAGCTACCTGCTGATAGCTTTGGAGCTTACATTATCTCAATGGCTACTGCACCATCCGATGTGCTCGCAGTTGAGCTGCTACAGCGCGAATGTCACGTGAAGCAACCTCTACGAGTTGTCCCTCTCTTTGAGAAGCTGGCTGATTTAGATGCTGCACCTGCTGCCGTTGCTAGGCTTTTCTCCATTGATTGGTATAGAAATAGGATCAATGGGAAGCAAGAAGTTATGATTGGCTATTCTGATTCTGGCAAAGACGCTGGGCGTCTTTCCGCAGCTTGGCAGCTGTATAAGGCTCAAGAAGAGCTAATAAACGTTGCAAAGAAGTATGGTGTGAAGCTTACCATGTTCCATGGCCGTGGTGGCACTGTTGGTCGTGGTGGTGGCCCCACCCATCTCGCCATATTGTCTCAACCTCCCGAGACAATTCACGGGTCACTTCGTGTCACTGTTCAGGGTGAGGTCATCGAGCAATCATTTGGAGAGGAGCATTTGTGCTTCAGAACTCTACAACGGTTTACTGCTGCTACTCTTGAGCATGGAATGCATCGGCCAATTCCCCCCAAGCCTGAGTGGCGCACTCTTATGGACGAGATGGCAGTGGTGGCCACGGAGGAGTATCGATCTATTGTGTTCAGAGAGCCTCGATTCGTCGAGTACTTTCGCTTGGTTTGTCTCATTCTAAAGCTTCTTCTCAGTTATGTTACTTGTTGCCCGTCCCCTCTGTTTTCAGTTGTTCCGACCCATAATAACCGAGTACTTCTTTGGACAGGCCACCCCAGAAACGGAGTATGGTCGCATGAACATAGGAAGCCGACCATCGAAGCGAAAGCCAAGTGGAGGGATCGAATCTTTGCGTGCGATCCCTTGGATCTTCGCCTGGACACAGACAAGATTCCATCTGCCAGTTTGGCTTGGTTTTGGAGCGGCTTTTAAGCATGTGATTGAGAAAGACATAAGGAATCTCCAAATGCTGCAAGAGATGTACAACCAGTGGCCTTTCTTCAGGGTCACCATCGACTTGGTTGAGATGGTCTTCGCCAAAGGTGACCCCGGAATCGCCGAGCTGTATGACAAGCTCCTGGTCTCTGAAGATCTCTGGTCCTTTGGACAGCAGTTGAGGACAAAGTTTGAAGAAACAAAAGGCCTCCTCTTGAAGGTGAGCTTCACCCTGGAAACTTTCATTTAATTAATCATTTAGGACTAAAAGGAAACACAGACAACTCCAAATCTTCATTGTCGTTACGGACTGTTTACTGGATGAATTTCGTTAACATATTCTTTCCCAAACTCAGGTTGCTGGTCACAAGGATCTTCTGGAAGGCGATCCCTACTTGAAGCAGAGACTTCGCCTCCGCGATTCTTACATTACAACCCTAAATGTCTGTCAAGTGTATACCTTGAAGCGCATAAGAGATCCCAGCTTCGACGTGACAACACGCCCTCAGATATCAAAGGAGATCGTGGAGTCCAGCAACCCTGCCAACGAGCTCGTGAAGCTGAACCCAACGAGTGAGTACGCTCCTGGTCTGGAGGATACCCTCATCTTGACCATGAAGGGTATTGCCGCCGGCTTGCAGAACACGGGCTAGGCAGTTTATCCAAGTCTGGTGGCATAAACGAAGAGCAACCGGCGCCCTGTTGGGATTGTGACGCTTACTTTTTGTTGTCTTCCACCCGTTCCATTGTATGAAAGGCTCATCAGAATGCTTGCAAAGGAGTGCATCCTCGGACAGCATTGTAAGGGACGTTGTTTTTCTTTTTTGCTTTGAATAAAGGAACGGGGGTGAAGGGGGAGATTTACCCAGTGCCCTTCTTTATCACGAGCCTTGTCGGAGCTTTTCTACTTTCCCTTCAGACCTTCAGACTACTGTCTGAGACAGGGTGCCTTTTACTTTTGTTCTTTATTAACAAAGAATCTTGTAAGACTACGAATCCTCCCTCCCATGTTATTACACAAGGAACACGAGGTTTGTACGGATGTACTGTTTGTTTTAAAAAAAATTCGCCAAAAACCGTTCGAGTTTGAGAAATTACGGAAATACCGTCGATGGGGCGCGTTTTCAAAACGCGCCTCTCGAATAACAATGAAAACCCGCCCTCCGTGAAAATGGGCAGGGGCGGGTTCTCAAAACCCGCCCCCTCGAACACTTTAAAAAAAAAAAGAGGGTTTCGGGGGCGGGTTTTCAAATCCGCCCCTGTCCACAAGTAAACAAATTACCCCCTCTAGCTTAGTCGGTCAAAGTGTTTCGTTAATTTGCGAAAGGTCTTGGGTTCGATTCCTCTTAGCAACAATTTTGAGTAATGTTTTTTCAAAAAATTAAAAAAATTTTCGCCCGTTTTGAAAACCCGCCCTTCGAAAACCTATTTTTTTTTTATAAGTATCGGGGGGCGGGTTTTGAGAACCCGCCCCTGCCCATTTTCACGGAGGGCGGGTTCGGAGGGCGGGTTTTGAAACCCGCCCTCTTTGTTATTCGAAAAACGCGCCCCATCGACGGTATTTTTGTAATTTCTTAAACTCGGACGGTTTTTGGCGAATTTTTTAAAAAACAAACTGTAATACCGTACAAACCTCCAAGGAACACGACAGCAACTTCGGCACTTGTCTCCCACAATCTCACAATCCATCCCTATAAAAACGTAAAGGGACAAAAAGTCAAAAGCAAAGACCATTCGGATCGGCTGAAGAGGAGGAGGGTGGAGGCGGTGAAGCTGGCTCAACTGACGACGCGACAGAGGCGGCTCTTGCCGTCGGATTCGTCTTCTTCGTCTCCGTCGCCGTACTCGAAGACGGACAAGCCGAGGCGATCGCGAGGTGGAGACGGAGATGAGAAGGGAAAAGGGCTGTCTTGGTTCATGCCCTTGTTGGCTCTTGGGATACTGAGGTACATAAGCGCCACCTCTAACATCATCCACGACTGCGACGAGGTCTTCAATTACTGGGAACCCGTTCACTTCCTTCTCTACAAAACTGGTTTCCAGACATGGGAATATAGGTATGGTGGCTAACCCGGTTCCAAACAGCTTCCCTTTTTTGCTGGCGTTGTGCACGGTAAGCTGATTATCGGTGGCACTTGGAATGACATTGCTCGGTTTCAGGACAGCGTTAGGTTGAGAATGTTGTATTGAGGAGATCATTGTGAGAGTTGCTTCATCTGTTCTAGAGCTCTGTTGTAGCTGTCGACTAATTCCAAAGTTCTAACCATAGTTTTTGCTTTTAATTTTGCTTTCTCAAATTGCTTTCACCAATCTTGCAGCTCCGAGTTTGCTCTTAGGTCTTACTTGTACCTAATCTTCCACAATTTGGTCGGTTTGCCAGCTTCATTGTTGTTCGGCGAAGAGAAAGTATGACTCTTGCTCAGATGTGACAATTATTCTTTGAGATGTGTTTGCCTCACCCAAAATCACTATTTTTTGTTTACTTTCATCTTGTTTTGATTTTGATGCTTCTCTTCAAACAGGTTAGAGTCTTCTATGCAGTCAGATTCTTTCTGGGGCTTCTCTCTGTTGTTGCCGATGCTGTTTTGGTGGTAGCCTTATCCAGGAAGTATGGGAATCGCATAGCTTCTTATGCTCTTGCGACACTTTGCTTGACCAGTGGCTGCTTTTTTGCTAGCACTAGTAAGTGCCCCTTTTCTACCCTGTTCCTTTACCCTTCGTCTCCGACGATACTACTTCGGGATACCATGGTTGCGACTATAAGTTAAATTTCCCTGCGCAAATGTATCACGTAAACCGCTGTATATTCTTTCGCAGGCTTTCTGCCCAGTTCATTCTCAATGTATGCAATGTCTCTCGCGTCTGGATTATTTCTTCTTGAGAAGCATGGATTGGCAGTATCAGTTGCTACTGTTGGCGTGATCCTTGGCTGGCCATTCTCTGTCTTGGCTTTTCTTCCCGTAACAATCTACTCTCTGTCGAGAAATTTCAAGAAAGTTTTCCTCTCCGGGGCACTCACTTCATTGGTTCTTCTTGTGAGTTGCTGCAAATCACATGCTTAATTCGGAAGATGTGACAATGATAGAAATATATATGTTTTGCATGAGCACAATACTTTTGTGGGTGCGTATTATGCATTAATCATTTAGGGCATATTTAGCCATATGTTGGCACGTGCGGCTGCTTGTGCTGAGGCATATTATAATGGGACTACTTCTTAATTCCCAGGCTCTCTCCCTCCTGGTGGACCATCAGTACTATGGTCGATGGGTATCTTCTGTGTTCAACCTGTTGCTCTACAATATCGCAGGAGGTGGTGAGAGCCATTTGTACGGGACTGAGGGGCCCTTGTTCTATTTGTGGAACGGATTTAACAACTTCAACCTTTGTTTTGTACTTGCCTTGCTTTTCCCGGTGATCTTTCCTCTTTCCAGGAAAAGATTTTCTTCCGAGCTACTAGTTGTAATCTCACCCTTGTATATCTGGATTTGCTTTATGTCTTTGCAGCCACATAAGGAAGAAAGGTGAAGTTTGTTTTCCTAAGTTTATTTTGGAATTCCATGTATGGTTTGTGAGTGATGGATACTATCGATGTCTTTGGACTGCAGATTCCTCTATCCTGTATACCCACTCATCTGTGTTGCTGCCTCGGCTGTCATTGAGAGCTTTCCCAGTCTTTTTGAATCTGAATACAAAACAACTCTCAAAGACCTTGCTGCTAATGTAAGTTTCTATTAATCCAGGTATACTCCTGTAGAGTCTTGAGATTTGTTTCTTAATGACCTTGTTGTAAAACTCCATGCAGGTAGCTAAATTTGTCCGGCCAATTGTTCTTTCCGTTATATTAGGTATCTCTCACTCACGAACATTCTCGTTGATCCATGGATATGGAGCTCCCATTGAGGTGTACAAGATTCTAGAACACCATGATGAAGTAGGACACGGTAGGACCTCTTTCTTTATTTAACCCATGAAGTTGGGTAATGATTAATTGACCAAGCGATCACTGCTGCTTCGAAATGCGACTTGAAGAATTCTATGTTCAAGCACTCTTTTCGACGTTTGTCTTTTTAGTATGATTCTTGGGACTTATATCCTTGTCCCCGTCACTTGGGGCATATAAAAGTTCAATTTCCTATCTTATCGATGTAGCAGATCTTCAGCTTAATTGGTTGACCTTGCTTTCAAATATTTCATGGTGCCATTGCTTTCTCTCTCTCTCTCTCTCTCTCTCTCTCTCTGTGATTTATCTTTCATGATTTGTCACTGCAGGTTCCGTGCTTTGCATTGGAAGCGAATGGCACCGATTCCCCTCTTCATTTTTTGTTCCAGAATTTGTCGGAGAGGTTAGGTGGATTGATGATGGGTTTGATGGTCTGTTGCCCATGCCCTTTAATTCTACCCTTGGGGGGACTTCAGCTGCACCATCGTATTTCAACAACAAAAACAAGGCATCAGAAGAACAATATGTAATGATATTAACACTACTGCCTTTATCCTCTGCAGTTCCAATTAGCTACCTAATTCCCCTTTTAAGACTCTTGATTTTGACCCATCAATAAACTTCTGCAGCTGCGTGACTTGGATGCATGCACATTTCTGGTCGAGTTGCAGCTGAGCCGCCCTTATCCTACTAGAGGGAATGATTTATCAAAGTGGGAGGTAATGAATCCAATACATCAGTTGTCATCGTTCATAGCATTACACATGGTTTTCTACCGTCGAATGTTTGTCCTACTGATGGCAATTGCATTTCGGTCTCAGGTGATTGCAGCACTGCCTTACTTGGACAGGGAACTCTCTCCATCCTTTTACCGGTCGTTCTTCATCCCACATTTATGGCACGAGAAGAATGTTTTCGGCATGTACAAGTTGCTTAAAAGGATAGGACGATGATCTCCAAGTCTACTCATCCTCTAATTTCTAAGTGGATCCATTTCTGAACTAGAAGGAAATATTGGAGTCCATGTAGTTGAGATACTGAGGAATACAGAGAGGGAGAAGAGTTTTTGGTGTAGTTGGCTTTTAGCGTTCTGCAGGCTTTTGGTTTGTTGACAGACTCAGCCTCAAAATTGTCATGCCGCACTGCTCTTTCATTTCACTTTGATTTTGGAGGTTTCCCTTTTATTTACCTTTTTATGATATGGGAAATTCCAAAATAGATGTGATTTTTGGTACATATGAACAGAATTATTGTCTCTAGAGAAATTCCAAAAGATAAAAAAAGATACAATTTCAAGAAAGATAAAATCGTTAGTTTGGTTCCCACAGAGAAAAGGGAGAAAAAACGAAAAGCAGGAGGAGGATCGAGATCGGATTTGATCCATTTGTTCACATTTCCCAACGTATCGATTCTTTTTTCTGCTCTTCGATTGTCCGCAAACCTTCCTTCGCAGCAGCGACTTGCCTGCCAATGGCCAACAGTAATCTACCCAGAAGAATCATCAAGGTCTTCCCTTTTTCCTTTCAATCATCCCTCTCCCCGCTTAATACTTCTGGGTCGGAATTTTTTTCTTCCGCAGTTTCTACTTGTTATAGCTTTTGGCTGCCCTGGGTTATGTTTGAGATTAGGGTTTTCAAAATTGGGGTTGAATTTCGTAGCTAAGGATCGACATTGAACTGAAGATGACGCGCGTTTGGTTTTCCTGGTCTCTCTGAATACATTGTTTACCCTTATCATTTATTGAACGGTCTAATAAATTTGTGGATTTATAGGAAACACAGCGGCTGCTTAGCGAACCAGGTACTTTCCTTTTGTTTATTTTGCTGTTTTCCCGATTGATTGTTTTTGGGTTTGCCAAGCTTATTCATGTACGTGGAAGAAACTGATACTTCGGGCACATTGGTCTAAGCATTTATAGATTAAAGGGTTGCTCTTGCTGACCTTTTCCGAAGTCTGTAGTGTTTGCTTTGTGCGTGCACTTCCCGGACATATTTGAGGCATCCGCATCTTTCTTGCAGCTCCCGGGATCAGTGCCTCACCTTCAGAGGATAACATGCGTTATTTCAACGTCATGATTCTTGGTCCAACCCAATCTCCATATGAAGGTAATTGAATAGGGTACATGATGGCTGTGATTGAAGTCATATTTCATTTTGTAGTCGCATTGGGATCAACAACTTTGATTGGTTCGGAACTGTTACTGCACGCTGGAGGTTATTCATAGTGCACGTGCATCAGCTCGGATGTGTTTTGGTTTTGGCACATTCATGTCTTGCTTCATTTTATTCTTACAGTGACAAATGGTAATGTAGTGGAATCCTCGATTTTTGAAATGGTTGCTGTTAATCTAGTTTTGCCGGTGAACCTTGAGATTTATTAGAGACAATGTTTCTAAATGCTCGAAGAAAAGGCCTCGTCATATCTGCATCTCATCTCATGATACTCAACATGTATTGTCTAGTTAGTGCGTTTGTTCGCAATGTATTCCACCTTGCGAAGATGGAATTAGTTTTTTTCACTCACTAAAAATTCAGTTCAACTCTTCATCTGGTTACTGTGTTTATGTTTAAATTTATGCAGGGGGAGTTTTCAAACTGGAATTATTTTTGCCTGAAGAGTATCCCATGGCAGCACCTAAGGTACCCATTTATCAGCTCCACTATTACTGTTGAAATACTTATATTTTGGTGTAGGTATTCTTCTCTTCATGTTTTGGTTTGTAACGATAAAATTAGCTTGAAATCACGCTACTATGGGGCATCCATTTCTTGTAGTAATTATTAGCTCATCTGAAAATTTTAGTACTTCACAGCTTAGGCTGGTTTTCATGGCAAGATTTTCGCATATGGTGGCTAATAGCACACGGTCCTTGTTTACCCTCTCTTTCTGGGCTATTCTTATCCTGCTGATGATATGGTTTTCCTTTGAAAAGGTTTGTGTTTCTCTGTCTCCAGGGTGCTTAATTATCTACTTTTTTGGGACAGGTTCGCTTCCTCACTAAAATATACCACCCTAACATTGATAAGGTAACATGATTTGGGTTATCCTACGTGAGGCCGCCATTTTTATGTCTCTGATGGGTTGATTTTCCTTTGTTTCCTTAGCTTGGTCGAATATGCCTTGATATTTTGAAAGATAAATGGAGCCCCGCACTTCAAATAAGGACTGTACTTCTGAGGTAATTGGGCATCTTATTGTTAGAATCTTCTGGCATACCTTATCTCTTTGCTTGACATTGGCCTGCATAATTAACCACCATGACACGAACTCATCAGTATTCAAGCTCTCCTGAGTGCTCCTAACCCCGACGATCCTCTCTCGGAAAACATTGCCAAGCACTGGAAGACCAATGAGGCTGAAGCCGTTGAAACGGGTACGGGTATTTAAGATTTTAAATCCCGAATGTTGCCTTGCTCAATTCAGGACCTTTTACTGAAGTTGTTATTTCATTTTTCCATCTACTTTCTTTACTGATTTCCGAATCCAACCAATCCCTGCAGCGAAGGAATGGACGCGAATGTATGCCAGCGGGGCATGAGGTGACACCTGCTTATCAATGCCCTGCCTCAGTTTTCCAGGGGAATCACTAAGGGAAACGACAGATCCGGACTCTCGAGAGTTCATACAACTAGGGGGTCTCCCCTGCCTTCGAACTGATTGCTAAATTATTGTACCCACCCACACCCCGACATCTCTTATGAACGTTGCTTGCGGCCGTGTGATTAGATTCCAAATAACCTGCATGTGATGAAACAGGGAATTCCTCCTCTGTAGTCAATTGAGCTACTTGCAACCCGTGCTGCCGTCACAGTCGCGGGTTCGGGTTCGATTTTATCTCATGTCATGGGCGTGAATACGATCATCATAGTTGTCCCATCAAAAGTGGGGCGAATTGCATTAATGAGTTTGGAGTTCTTTCTTTCTTTATCTTCTGGTGGTCCAAAGCAAGGACAATGAGAGAAATGGAGGCCGTGACTTGGGAGTAAACAAAAAAATTTTTCACATGATGTGCAGAGAAAGGGAGATCTTGTCTGAGAGAAGGAGATCTGCAACGATCCAGTGCTAGATTTATTACAAATGGTAGTAATAAAGAGGAGTTGTATTCGTGGGATCTGCTCCTGCCTCTGCCTCTGCCTCAACAAAAGCCACAGCCACAGTTGACTTTGGGGACAATTGGACTCCTTCGACGAGCTAAAAAGGCAAATTCAAAAGTCCCAGGTAGCTATTGCAGAGGACAGACAGATTTACTAATTCTTCCCACCAAGTAAGACGAGGGGGGGTCTTGCCTTGTCAACCTCTCCACAGACTTTTGGTGAAGAAAAATAACATTATGATTACGATTATAGTTGAAAATGACGAGCCACCTTACTCTACTAATCAACGTCCACTTGAGGAGTAGGAGAAGGAGGAGGAGGCATACATAATTCCAGCCGGCCTGACCAATTTAAGGGAATAGAAAACAGCTACCGACTCCTCTTGGGAGAGATGTGTTCTTGTTGTTTGGGGAACACTAACTACTCCCAAAAAGAAACCCATGAAACCACTTAAACTAAGAACCCACCTCCCACAAAAAAAAAAGAAAGAAAGAAAGCAAATGGGCCATACAAAAGCAAAGCCATCATCCCCACCCCCACCACCCTAACACTTAATAAATGCAAAAGAGTGGGGTTTGGGGGGGGGGGGGGGGAGGGGGGTGGTACCAAACTTCCAACTACACCACTGCCGGCCCAGCAAAAAACTGATCACCGACCAGCCATTACTTTTTGTACCCCCCCCCCCCCCCAAGCATAAAGAAGACCTCCTTCTGTGGTTGGTTGCAACGCAAATGACTTTCGAAAAAGAGGGACGATCTTATAACACCGTGATGGATGGATGGATGAATCCTCCTCACGTGATTAACTCTCTCCCTCCCTCTAAAACAAGCAACTGTTAAGCCATGGCGGCCACTGCCCCCTTCCTTACCACCCTTTTTTTTACATTTGCTTCTTGCCGGGGCCGGCCGACCAACGACCTACCGACAACCAAGGTAGTGACCCCACACTTCACTCTCTCACCAATTAGGACAAAACAATCTCAAGAAAAAGAGACCATCCCACCACCAAATTAATGTTTCTATCAACCACTCTACCCAACTCCTTTAAAATATAACCCGTCTTCCTTTTCTTTACTCACGCTTGTCCCTTCCCCGTGTATACCCCAGCCAAGAATCAAATGTCCCTTTCGGCAACCACCGGATTTACCAGAATTCACAAGATAAAAGCAGCAATCATCCAGAGAGCTAAACCCATAACCTCAGTTTCAATGCAAAAACAGAAAAGTAAAAGTGCACAGCAACATTAATAAAGATGAAGTGGGGGGAAAAAATGTTGGAACTTTTTATTAATGGAATGATAAAATAAAGTAAGGAAGACATAGAAACAATTGTAAACAGCATATTGATCCGCCCTCCGACCGCCAGCCTAATCTTTCAACTAGCCAAGAGTCATCCGGGATTCCGGTATTTTCTTCACATATAATTTCATCACATATGTACAAATACATGTAGCTCCTCTTTCTACCAGCAAAGGCACCCAAGAATGGCTCCACCTCTTGGATACAATGCTCCACCTCTTGGATACAATGTGAGTCAACATATTGTACACATTCCATGGCTTTTATCGGGATAGGGTATGATATTAGGCTAGGCATGCATGAATATAGGACGAAAGTGATCCATGAAACAGGAGGCGAATGAAAAAGGCAAAAAAGACGACAGAGGGAGGGAGGCAAAGGAAGTAGGATGAACCAGAGAGCAATGAGGAATCAAAGAATTAAATGGAAATCACATAGGGGACTGAACTACTTCTCCGGTTCCTATCATGGCTGCTGGCGAAGATTATTTTATGTAATATCTGGAAAATCTTTCCAGGGCATGGAATGCATTCGCATGGCAGCAGTAGGTTTTCAACAATAGGGCTCTTTAAAGGCCTAAGGGAAGGAAAAAAGGTGGAGAAGGCGGAGCAAAGCAAAGGTCCTTATCTTAGCACTAAAAGCTGTAATGCCTCACCGAGTGTTCCAAGACGTCACGACTAGGGCACACGATTTCCTTGACTCGGTACCCATTTTTGTATATCTTGAATGTCGGCACTATTCTCACATTCTCAGCACTGGCAATCGTTGAGCACTCCTCAACATCCACCTTTGATCCACAAAATTTTAGTCAGTGACGGAACAACAATGCAGAAGATGCAGTTCTTTCTTCCTCAGCCACATCATGAAATACGGGACATTAAAATATAGCAGTAACAAAAAGATGACAAAAGAAAACACACCTTGAGAAAACTAATGGAAGGATACCGCCCACAAAGAGAATCTAAAAATGATGACATCTGTTTGCATTGAGAATCGGAAGAAGTTTTGAAGTACACCACGGAAACTCCTGAATAATGAATTCAATCATTAGACAGTAAAATTCTCAAATGAAAAGTAAACAATCACACAATTTGTGAAAGCAGATACGATCGACAACCTTGTAAGGATACCGCAGACTTGAACTGTTCCAGACTCTGCACTTCCTCCACCTCACCACCAAACTTCATGTTGGTGATCTCTTCTCCAAGAGACTTTTTCAAGGCAACTTGAGCATGGAAAAGAGCCTCGGCAACTTCATTATCATCAGGAATTTCCCTCCGCAGTATCTCATAATCTCTTACAGCTTCCTCCCACCTTTCTAGCTGAAATAAAGCAGAATAACATTAGTTTAAATAATCCTCCGTTTCACATCCTAAGAAACCAACCAGTAGGAAAGTGGGTAAGAGAAGCGGAATTACCTTGCTGTTAGAGGCAGCCCTTCTAAGAAGAGCTTTAGTATAATTTGGTTGAACTTGTAATGCATGATTGCAGTCCTCTATAGAATGTTCCCACTGACCAAGTTTAAACCAGCAAGCCGCTCGGTTGCAATACAAAACAGAATTCGAAGGATCAAGCCTTAGGCCTTCCTCATAGGCCAAGCAAGCTTCTGTGAACCTCTCTGACTTGAAGAGATCATTTCCACGAACACGAGCTCTCGCTATCAACCTCACATTTTTAAGCAGCCCTGAGACTTCCAAATTTTGCGGGTCAATTTGCACCGCTCTCTCAGCTGTTGAAATTGCACTGTCAAACCTGCAAGACGCTTGTTGCCATTATCCTCATCGTCTCTCTGACGAAATAGATTGCTTACACCAGAAATAAATAACTAACTCACCTTCCTAAGGCCAATTCAACCTTTGCTCGCACAAAAAGTGGGTAGGCTTCATAAAGCATCCCAAAAAATCGTACACGGGTACATGATTCGCTCAAATGTCCTACTCTGGGTACATTTTTAAAAAGAATTTCAGCTTCTTCAAGTTGGTGAAGTTTCAGAAGTGCTTCCACTCTACACATAAAAAGCTGCATATTTTATTTGAACACGTTTAGAATTCTTCAATCCAGAGCACAAATTCCAAAATTCACTCGGAAAGAAAACAAAGTGAAGAGACCTGAGAACAGAAGTCTGCTCCAGCTGTTATAGCAGTATCGCATTCTCTCAACACCAATTTCCAGTCGCCAACTTTCCGTGCATTAGCACATCTACCGAGATGGTTCTCCAAAAGTTGTAACTTATGCAGCTCATTTGCATCTGCTTGTTGCCCTGATATGCTTAGACACCTCTTCGCATTTTCAAACAGTCCTAATCTGCAAGAATCATACCTTGAGATGATCACACCCAGTCCCTACCAATACACATTACACTTGTCCCCCAAAAAAAGTAGCGTGCTAGTTGGCCTCGAATACATTTGAGGCAGCACGCTTGAGATTTCTCTGCCTTTGATGCAGCCAAAAAAAAACAAAACCAAACATCTCCTTTGCAGAATTCTTTTCTTCAATAGCCTTGCCATGGCATGTGATGACACTATGGCCTTTCATCCAAATTTTAAAATGAAGCCAACATTGAGGCTAGACCGTAGGTCACTCAAAAAGTGAAACAGAAGAAAGCAATACACAGCGCAGCTAAAAGGACAGGATAGCAGCGACTAACAAGAGAACATGAGTGGATCTTAGCAGCCGCGGATCCTATATTGCAGCTGAACACTATTGAAACTATGTCACGAACAAATCAATCGAGTGAGCCTCACTGTGTAACATCACAGATCCCAGATCAGAACAAGACACCTATGCTTAGGGAAGTCCAACAACCATAACTTTCCCAGCTTTTTAGGCTTGGGCTTATTAAACTAGAACTTGATAACGCCTCAAATCAAATCCATAACAGAAAGGAAAAGAATTGACTTATTCATCTGTCTCACCTTATAAACAGGGAAGCCAACCTCAGATGTGCCCTCCAATACTTGGGATCCAACCTCACTGCAACCTCACACTCTGTCACTGCCTCTCCCAGTCGCCCCAAACCAGTCAATGCGGCCGCCCTGTTGCTCCTGTATGCTGCATTCCCTGGACTTACCTTGATGGCCTTATCGTACAACTCCAGCGCCTCTAGGAAATTTCCCCTCTTGTAGTGGTCATTCCCCAGTCTCTTCATTTCCTCCGCATCCACTGCTCCGCCAACGCTGCCAGATGCAGCCCTCTTACCAGAATCACCAATCGCAATATTAGGCCGAGAATAAGATGGCATCGTTACAGCGGAGTCCCCCCTGCTGCTAACTTTGATGGGGCCTCCCCCGCGCAGTATACTACCATGTCCATAATTGCCCTTGCCTGAGCCCAAGACGTCGGCGCGAGGGTTCTGGTTCTGAGAAGCCTGGGAAGAATCCTTGTCCTTCTTCAGGACCCTTCCAGATGGGCATATGTTGCCGGCAGGAAGGACATTCAAAGGCGGGGAATTGACAGCACTTTGAGCGCCCGAGTTCGTCCCCGGTTCAGATCTTACCTGCCCAGAACCGAATGCCCGGGCGGCTTTCCCATGTCCGGCGGTTGGGCTGTTGTCGCTGGAGCCAGAGAGTTCACCCGAGTGGTTGTTGGGTCCCGACTCGGGTCTCCGGAGAACAGGATAGGGAGCATTCCTGCCGGAAACGGATCCCGAGGAGCTGGAACTGCTGCTCGTGGTGGTGGTGGGGGCAGGGTTGACCCCGGTGCGACGAGTCATAAGGGGGGAAACAGGAGAGCCCAGATCGAGTTCCCGGGAATCGGGCTTGTCGGATTCGCAGGAGAGGGAGTCGCGAAGTCGATCGGACAAGTAGTCGTAACCCAGTTGGGGGTTGGAGGAAGGTGACATGATGTTGGGAGAGGAAGGGCGGGGGGGGGGGGGGGGGGGGGGGGAATGCAGTATGACTAGGCGGAAGAGAAATGCCAAAGAAAGCGCAGAAAGACAGGATTTTGATGGGAGTAGGGAAGGGGCAATGTCCTTGAGTGGGAGGTAAAAAACGACATGAGAGGAGTGGGGGTGATAGGAAGGGTTTGGAAGGGAAAAGGAAGGGTGGGGGTGGGGGGATCTCGTGATATTTAAAAGGAGGAAGCAAGGAATGAATGTGAATACAGAAGAACAGTGAATAAACACAGACACACACAGAAACAGAGACCGAGAGAGATGAATGAAATGAGATGTTGGGTTTGGGATGTGAGGAAGGAGACGGAGAAGAAGAAAGAAGGAAGAAGAAGAAGAAGAGGAGGAGAGGTGGAAGAGAAAGAGGGTCATTTTTATAATAAATAATAATAATGAGATAAAAAGGAAGAAAATAAATGAAATTCATTTTCAATTACATTACTGTTATAAAAAAAAGGGGGCATATGTCATTTATTGTTCTCGGTTTGGTATTTCCATTCAAATCCATCATCCCCCAACAATAATAATATTCTTTTGACTAAAGTCATTCATCTTTTAATTCAAAACACCAAAACAACACCATTCTATTTATACATTTATAAATTACGTCACGCTATCAACCAACCTCGAAAGTAGATCAGATTAAAGCACACATGAATGCTTTACACACTAATAAACCCATCAGCTTTGTTTTGCCTGCAGTCCTTTGATCTCATTGTCCACCTTCGATTATTGATATTGATCTCATTTTGGGATTTCTAAAAACATTTTTCTTTTAATAAGGACACACTGCATTTTGTTGGTCTCCCTCTTGCCATATACTTCCTTCTTTCCCTCTTAGGGGGCATTCCCTTTTTGGGTCACTTGCGCTTTCCATAATTCCACATCTGGCCGTTGTTCCTAATTTCTAATCCTCGCTCTTTGGATAGATACAATAATCATATTTCTATTTTTATATATTTTATGAAAAGAGGTAGTCTTCTTATCCATCATCAATTGATTGCATAGATTATGTAATTATCCCATATTACAAGGAAAGGGGATCAAATTGTTTGATTACCCACATTTATTACAGCGTCCTAAATCTTGGGTTTTTTATTTGTTTAAGCATTGGCGTTCGTTTGGATCATGGGATTCAAAAAAAAGGTGGACTTGAGCAATACAGGTGGATTGGATGATGTGTGTGAGAGTGTCTCCAACATTTATTATGACAAAATTGCATGAGCTGTAAAAGCTTATATTAAAAAACGAAACAAGAAAGATGTCATCATATTTCGTAATTTCTGACAATTGCACACATTTTGTCAGCGATGAGCCGTCTTTGTCCCCCTCTCCCCTCCCCACCCTTACTTCCTCAACCTGACTTTACATCCTCTACTTGGAATCGGGTGTGTGTAACTAGAAGAGTTACACAAACAAGTTCAAACTCGTGTTTGAACGAAAGCCCTCCACTTCTGACTGTTGTATTAATCTCCTCCTCCTCCTCTTCGTCTCTTTCTTGTATTTGTTTTTTGTTTGACTTTCCAAAGCCGACCGACAAAAACAATGGAAGGTGTCGGGGACCTGCTTTCTTCCCCTTTTTCATTTTTATGGAGGACATGTCACGAGCAGAGAGTCGAAGCATGCAGCCCCTTTTTGTTTTATTGCTACTGTTGACGTTTCAACTGTGGGCAAGAGAAGCATTCAAACGAAACATTCGCACTTTCAGACGAATCCTACGTGCCGGCCGGGGGGGTTTTAGGGTTTTCAAACGTGACGACGCGACAAAGATTGCTGTAAGTACGTGTATGAGTGAAAGACGATACTACGGCCTTAGTCAAGACGGGGGAACGAGCTGGGCAAGGCATATGCTTTTTAGAGCTTAAGGGGAAAACAAATAGTCAAGCCAGCCTTTTTTAAGCCCTCCTTCACGGGAGAAGATGTTGGGGAACAATCGGCGCACCAACTATACGAATGGGATCAAGTAGTTGTTATTTATTGTAAGAGAAAGACTAAGACAACAACAACAGTAATGATACAAATGAAAAAGGAAAAGGGTTTTTGTTCCCCTCTCTCTGTGTCTGTCCGTGTGTGTATACCAATCAAAACTCTACCCTACTCCAAATTATTGAGCTCTAAATGTTTGACGATATGATTAAAGGTGGTGGTGGTGGTGGTGTAAGAGGCAAGACTCTTCCTTCTCAGAGTCACGGGCTTTAATAGCTTTGATACCGGCAACCACCCAATTAGATTCCCTTGCGTGTAGTCTCTTACAAAACATTCTCTCGACTTATGAAAGAAAAACAAATATGAATATGCTACTAGGGAGACATAGAGATAGCATGGACGACGATCCCCATCGGCCTTTTTGAGTTTGGTAGAAAGGTTTTTGTTCGATGAAGGTGGCTCTCCATTGACACATACCTCTCAGACATCCATCATATATCATATCATATCAGATCACGAGTAGTAGTAGTAGTAGTAGTAGGACTAGGCCAGCCATGGCCTCGGTTGTTTGTGATGATCATCTTCTCTATTCTCCCCTTTCCTGGCTTCCTTCTTGGATTGTCAACTTTGTAGCCAAACCAAGCCAAGCCATGCCACGCCAACGCTTATGTCTTTTTTTTTCTTTTGGAAATTTTGGCCAATCGATGTCTACCGAATTTGTTGGTGCATCCAGAGAATGCTTTTGGGTTAAGTTTTTTTTTTTTTTTGGTTTCTTTTCTTGACTTTTGATGGGGCCATGAGAGAGTAACGGGAAGATGCCTTGGTAGATCATCAAATACGGTGTTCACGAGGTGTGACTTCAGTTATAAGCCATAAAATAAATACATATATATATATATATATTCGGATTTTCTTGAGGGAGGGCAGAGGAGGGGGGTTGAACATGTAACGAGGAAAGACAGCCATTAATGTCATTACCCGCCTCTTAAGAGCTAAAACACAAAGTGTATTATTTCCCCCAGATTACGAACCCCCCCCCCCCCCCCCCAACTCTTTTATTACGAGTATTAAACTCGTTTAGTTCAAACATTAAAGAAGAAAGGGAAAAAGGAGTTATTGTATCTGTTTTTTTGCAATTTCCAATGGAGTGTCATGTGACGACATGAGGACTCGGAATACTACGATGAAACTGATAAATGGATTGGTGCTGCAACTCGTCATTCGAATGTCTCGAACTCCGAAACCCTATCTCTCCCCCTCCCCCCCCCCCTAAAAACAAGGGAAGTGGCTGACTGACACAACCCCCCCTCCCCCCAAGTCTTTTACTAATAATAAAACTACACTTTCACATTTGGGAAGTGCATGTTCATCACATGACCCGGCCTAAACCCATGGGATATACTGCGTTCTGGGTCTTCATTTTTGTTTTGTTTCCTTTCTTGGGTAAATTTTTTTTTATTTTCTAAATATGGGGGATTTTGAGATCTTTTACACGGCCGACCAGTGAAACAAAACGAGGTATATGGTAAGAGGAGGGGGTGGGAGGGGACCTGGAGCTGGTCTGATGTTTTTTTTTTTTTTAATCCACCCACGTTTTTGTTGACGTCTGTGGTTGTCACTTAGCTCTCGAGGGAGGAGAGCAGAGGAAGCAGAGGGGGAAAGGTTGTATTTAAAACTTTCATGGAAACCATTTTCGGGGGTGGGAGTAAAAGAAGAAACCCAATATCATTACAAGATGAGGAGGAGGAAGAGGAGGAGGGGGTCAGATGTTTCACCAAAAGGGTTTGGACTGGTATAGCAAAAAAAAGATGCAGGGTCCCCCTGCCAGCCACACTCCTAAAAATGGGGGATGCCCTCTCTCTTTCACACTCCTGCTCTACTCGGAACAAAACAACATGGCATGTCTTGTGGCTGGCTGTTGTGCCAAGGCCAATTGGTAATGCCATCTCGGTCCTTTTTTTAAGCCCTTTCCCCTTTCCTTTTTCCATTTTACTTCCTCTTCCCGGGGTACAATGGTGAAGTGGATAAGAAAGTTGGCCTCTTTCCTAGTCACGTGATGGCCATGTAGTCTGAAGGGGGCCCGGGTGAGGGGGCTGCTGCGGCTGTGAGTGGTTGGTTGGGTTGGGTTGTTCAATTCCTTTCCTTTTCCCCTACATTTCTTTCTTTTTCCATGTTATTAGAGGGAAGAGATGGGGTGGGGTTTGAGCAGAGCAGAACACTGGATTCTGATGATAAGAATCATGGTCAGGGAAAGGAGGAGAATGTGACATGAACAATCAATCAATTATTTACAAATTAGATGTTCGAAATGGGCTCGCCCTTTCAGATTTCCCCGTTTGGGGATGCTGTTGTTTTGCTGCTGCAGGTGCGCAGCTCCCCACTTATTCTGGCTCTTCCAGCTCGAAAAAGCCCATCATTCCACTGACCAAGATTTATATTGTCAAGCACGATAATGTTCCCCACGTTATGGTTTTCTGGTTTTTAACCCCGCGGTTTCTGTAATGAAAGTAGTATTAGGTCTGTGGTTGCATCTATCTATCTGTTCATGATTACGGTGGGGATAGTAATAATAATATATATAGTACAGAATGAGGCGTGTTGTACATGGGGAAAGTAACAGAACTCGTAGTAAACCAAATGGTAAGAAAGAAAAGGGAAGAGGACAGAATAATGATGGGGTTGGGGATGTCAGAAGAGATGATCTGATTCGGAAAGGTTCTTTGAGGAGGAGGGGAGAGGGGCAGGGTTGGATTTCTTGCAGTTTCCCTGTGTGTTTTGGTTTTGGGGGGGGGGGGGGGGGGGGGTGGTCCACGGTCACGACCACATCGGATAATTCTACACACTTACCATTTTTCATTGCCCCTTGTTAATAATACTATGAAGAGGAGGAGGAGGAGGAGGAGGAGGAGGAGGAGAATAGATTAAATAAATATATGGAAGGCACATGACATGAGAGGAAGCAAAGGGTTAGGGGGGGGGGGGGGGAGAAGAGAGAACCAAAATCATATCACAAACTATAAAATATAAATAAAGAAATAAAAGCAATCTTAGGATTCCCCTTTACACCACTCCCACCCCTATCGGACACATTTAAATCCATCTTCATTAGGAGGAGGGAGGAGGAAGGCATCTCGTGGCCGGGCTGTTATTTCGTCCTCTTGTGTTTATTGCAGCAACCAATTCTCTTGTTTACTTGTGCCTTTGTCTCCCCCTTTTTCTTTCCTCCTCCTTTTTTTGGGGTTTCGTTTAGAAGAAAGCTTTCGAGCTTTCCTTTGTCCACACTTCAAGATTGTCGTTGACAACACTAAGTCCCCCATTTCGTTCATAAGCGAGAACTTTAGTCCTTCTCTCTCTCTCCCTCTCTCTTGTTTGCAAAAAAAGAAAAAATGATTGAATTTTTTAGCTGCACGTCCTTCAAAATTTATCGCAGAGATTTTGTCTTTCTAAAATAAAAGAGGAGAGTTTCCCTTGCCCTCGGCATATGGGGGGGCGTGCACGTTCAGAAACGCTGTTCCGATTAATGTACTGAATTCAATGTAAGGGACGCAGGTTAACAACATTGGAGACCGAGGCCACGAGGTAAAAGACACTCCCCCTCTATCCTTCCTCTCTTTTCCATGTCTCCGCGAAATAAATATAGTCATAAAATATTTTGGACTTGTGAGAGAATTGCACGTGATGCCCATTTCCTATTTCTGGGCTGAACTTCTTTCTCTTGCTTGGGGGAGAGCAGCAGTAAAGCGGGCAGAAGGCTAAACAAAGAAAGAAAGAAAGAGAGGGAGAGACTTGTCTGTTTTCTTTGGGCCCAGCCCAATTTCCCAGTCTTCGACCACCCTCCCTTCTCCCATCTCTTCCACTAAGCCCCTCCACCCCCATAAGCATTAAGCTATTGCAGCAGTTTAGATGATCATTTTAACTCGGCCAGTGAGCTCCCAATACACCGCATTCCCGGACGAAGACCGTGATGTTTGGTGCATCATCCCCCCAGCCCAGATATTCCAAACCTAGTTGACAATGCCTACTCTGCTCTAGTTTTAGCCTGTACGAGACCCCGCTTGCTTCCTTTGTTCTTCAACATCATCCAGCATTAACGAATCTAGCCATCACATCACAGAAGAAGAGTTCCCCCAGCAGCTCTCCATTTCATGTAGTTCCAGCAATCTTTTCTCTGGATCACACAAGCCTACAGAAGAAGCACTACACCCTGAGACCAACCCCTTGTCCACACAGAACCAGGAGGAGAACGCGCACTTCAAAAAATAACAGGCACGTTGAAGTCCTAATTCCAGCCAGACCAACTTCAGCGATAGCAGATTCAGTTATCCAATTAGGGAGGTTTTGATATATCGAACCTGAGCATTTTGGAATATCCCACACGGCAATGGATGATGGGGTACACTCTGCTTCACATAGTCCTTTGTTATTTTCGTGTCTGACGTTCATAGCAAGCATCCATGCACCAATTGTGACATCCTCATTGCTGAACATCCGGAAGCTGTCAAAAATTCCATGACCCCAGCATTAGATAACACAAAGGGAAAACATTCTTTATCTCATTACCAGTCAAAAGGGAAAAAAGGAGTCGGTGGCCGGGGCCAAATTCCCGATGGTCTTCCAATCGAGCAAAATTCAGAAAAGCTTTTATCACAGGCATGCATGAAATGGTAGCTACTTCCTCCTTTTTGGCACTAAAATAAAATATCTTCGTATTGGAGGCAGCAGTTAATTAGCCGAGACGGAAAACATGCCTGTTGTGTCTTAGAGCAACCAAGCTCTCAACTACATCCGCAGAGAGAGCATAAATTGGACCATACGCATGGAAGAAGTACTCCTTCCCAAGAATATCTCCTAGGGGTTCATACCTGCAAAGTAACTGTTAACAATCAACAATTCAAGATAAATAGAGCGAGAGATGTTCGAATTAAACAAGAGCTACATAAAATAGCAAAGTTTAGCCGTCACTAGTCACTTTGTCTCCTTTTGGTGGAAAATGTTTTCTTAACTAAAACATGTATCCACGAATAAGATAGCTTCTCTATGCTGTAAATCAGTAAACCAAACAAGGAAGCGAATGGTTGCCCTGCACTTCTGTTCGTCATACTCAACAAGTTTGGCCTAATTTTTCTCAGAAAGAGTGACTAACCATTTAAGTCTTGGATTAGTGAAAACGGGCCCCTTCTTCATGCACCCAAGATAAATTTGGGAATGTGTCCTTTCCTTTGTCAATAGGAGGGAAAGCCGATCTAAAAGTTAATGTTATGTGATTTTGAGGTCATACTAAAATTTCGTGAAAATGACAGGAACCAACAATTTAGGCCTGAGTAGGCTGCAAGTACCTGGCCTAAGGTATATATCGTCGTCGGCTTTTACGTAAAACTTAGAATCATAGAGTGCGTAAGCAGCTTTGAAGAATGCCAGCCTGCATTTCAGAAACATGATATTTAAACTGTAAAGCTCAAGGCAACTCCAATACACATGCAAAGTGAGACAGCAATATAAATCAACATTTACGTTTTGTATGGGAGGTTACTATACTCCTCTTCCATATCTAAAAGCAGGAAATCATCATACTCTGCCACCTCCTTCCTCAATTCAGACATCTTTGCACTGTCCTTGGTCTTGCCAATTACAAACCTAAAAGCTAGTCCAGTAGTTTCTTCAAGACTGCGAAGGACAGAAGACATCTAAGTAGGCCATCAGGAAAAGCCGAAACGGAAAATGATAGCAAAATGCATGGACCATTTCACAACCACGGTGCTTCAATTCGAATCGCTTTGGTTCCAGCACACAAAATATGCGCTTCAGAAGCCTTAATTCACGCGTTAATCTAAAGTCAGCCAATGCCTACCGTTGCAGTCCTTCATGATCGGACGGTATCCACGTCTTCCTCAGGGACCTTCGTCTCCCGACGGATCCGAACCCCGTCTGAATCCCGACGAAAGCCATGACCTTATGCCTCCGCCTGATTTCTCCACCCTCGCGCGCTACTAGCTTCCCGCCACCGCCACCGCCATCGCTCCCTTCTCCGTCCAAGAGAACCTTAACAGACAGCGGCTGGCCCGGGTGACACTTGATCGGAGTGAAAAAGGAAGAGAGTCCGACGAGGAATCCGGAGAAACCGATCAAAAGGAACAAGGATAGGACGAGGATGGTCCATCCGCGGCGGGAGGGGCGGGGAGGGTGTGGTTGCCTGGTCGACGACGGACGCATGGCGGAGGATCGACCGGCCTGAGTAGGTTCGTTAGATCTGTTATACAATCCCTCGCTCCTCGCCCTTCGGAAGTAGCGAAGAAAGGGGAAAAACATTTGACGGTTTAGGCAGAAAATAAAGAAAATTGAGGAAGGGAAGGGTTAAAAAAGCCCAGCGGCTGTATATTCAATTTCATCTTCGTTCTTCCAATCCCAGCAGAAAACTTAACACAGGTCTTAAATTAAGTTCTTCCTCAATCACAGGTCCAGGGAGGGGGATATGTTCATCATCTTCATCACATGGGCTAAACCAAAAATAAGCAACAACATTTAACTAGCTTAGCTTTCACCCACCGGAGACCATTAGAGATTTCATTACACCCTCCTCCCGTCCCGCGCGTTATTAGTTCTACAAACATTCAGTCGAAAAAGGACCTTCCCCGGACTATAACGGCTTCGAAAATTGGTCCCCCTAACAGCTTCCCCCTCCTAAACCTACAACTAGACGATCCTCGCTCGCGATGGGCGTCTCCCTGCATTCACCTACAGCTACACTAGAACGGCTATTGCTGACCACAGCCTCCGAGGGAGTTGGTTCTGCTTCCAAAGCGCAGCAAATCTTGGAGGGTAGTTCTGCCCCAAAACCTTCCGCTTCCAGACCGCAGCAGATTACGGCAGATGGCACGCCTTCAGAAACACGAAACACCATATTTAGGTCATCAGCTCCATACACGAATCAAACTTCGCAAAAATAAATGGGACTCGGCTCTTGGTGAGAAACACTCAGTGACGTGACAGACCTGGTTTTGTATAGAGTGTTTTCTTCAGCAATACAGTCCCAGGGAAGACCATCAGGTTTATCTTGTTGAGAGAGTGCTTCTCATCGTCTTCCAAAACTTGAAATCCAAAACCATTGGTCCATGTTTCTATTAACTGTGGGACGGCAGCTATCACGAGTTTTTCCACCTTGATAGAAATAAGTAACTGAAAGCACCATGACAGGAGGGAGATTAGAAAACCATTGGTTTGGATCATCGCGGATGCCACCACAAAGCCTACCTCTTCGACAGCAGTCATCAAGCGTCTGCACATTCCCTGTCTCCTGTACTTGCTGCACGTTGCAATTAGTGGCATCTCTGCAACAGCTACACCGTGTACTCTGATAAAAAGCAGTGGATGGTTAAGTGTCAGAAACTGCAATAGAACTTTTTATGCAGCATAAGAGAGTTAACATCATGTTGAAAGGTACATCTTCGTTTTCCTGGGTGAATGATAAGGCTGCTATATAGGTTTGGGATCGCGAAATTAATTAACCCCCTCCCTCAGTTCAACACAGATACTAAGAATTTTGTTCCAAAATAACGTCGGTTCGTAAAACAATTTACAAAATAGGTCGGTCAAACTCATATTTCGTCAATTAATGCCAACTCCGAGTTATTGGCATTAGTTGACAAATTATGACTTTGACCGACTTATTTCGTAAATTATTTTACGAACCATGTTATTGAGTAACATTCCTCCAGATATACTATACTAAGATGCATGTAACATATATCATTGGGCGTTTGTTCCTTCTTTTCAACTGAGTAATGTGGATGCTCCCACAAAGGTAACTAATTATGATTAAACTGCAGGTTCTTTAGGCCATCATTCCGTTATGATCAAGATGTTAAAATATGTCACGTCTCCTGACTTTGCAATATCTGAAAGACAAATCATACCGAGGACATACGGTTCCCCATCCAAAGAACTCATGAAATACCTGATTGATGCAGCAGCAATCAACACGTCGTCATTCTCCAGGACCACCGTATAAAAGTTATCGAAATTCAGCCTTGCAAAATCTGACCTGTAGATCATAGAAGAGCAAACCACGATTCACACTGGGCGGGGGGGCAATCACAAGCATTTTGGATTCTAACTGTAAGAGCACATTAAGGATTATTTCCTGAGTTTCTTAGGCTTTCCAAGATTACCGGACAAACTTACAAGTCCCAAAATGAATAAGATCTCTTACGATTATGAAATAGCCACTAATACTGATACGTAGCCATGATTAGTTCCGACCATATCAATTGCACAATGAATGTGGAAGCAGCAACTTTTAAGAAGCACCGCAACATAGGCTACTCATATCCAAGCGTGTCTTTAGTCAGCCACAAAGTCACTTTTAAAGCTATGACTAATTTATGAGATGAGCTGCACTGGCCAGATCTCTAATGGAAGGAACAGCCATCATATTAAATGCATACATAAAAAGCACCCACCGCACTCGGCTGAAAACAGAAAAGCTTGTGAATGTCAAATTGGAAATAGTCCAAGAGATAATGGGCAATATAACTTAAACGCCAGATTTTCTTCTAAAAGAAGTAGGCACACTTAAAGAAAAACAAGTCCACCAGCAAAATTTCACGTTGTTTTAATGCAAAAAAAATTGTGAAATCTTGAAGAACAACAACATATGTAACTTAGCAAAATTTATGTGTTTAAAGACTAAATGGTTGGATCCAAGACTCCAATGCATTACCCCCAATTATATAGAACATGAGGTATCATGTCGATGCCCGTCCTTGGGTCCACCATCGACAAAAAGCATTCCTCCATCAGAGAAAGAGCAACAGCAAGTTTCGAGTTGCATTCCGCCTTAAATGCAAACTTTGCAGCAGAAGGGAATTTTAAGTCGTCGTGAAAACATCTTAGCAGAATCCATGAATAGCCATCAGTGATGTGATTCATGAGACCAACTTGAGAACGAAGAACGGAGTGAACCTACAACATTGGAGACAACAACTAGTCAACTCGATCGCATTCCTCGCCATCAAACGAATCAAAGACGCTTCTACAAGGAGAAATTTATCATCGATGATATTTTTGGATGACAATACCATTAACATTTTCAAAAATTAAACTCACTATCTAATCTTACGTTGAATTGTGACAAAAAAACGAGAGGAAATAAACGAGATTGTCCCAGTTACCTGACGGCAACTTTCACCACAAAAACAACCATCCACAACAGCTCGATTTCCATTCCTTTGCTTCAGACAGGACCTGTGATCTGTTGACAATTGACATTCTCACCTTAATATGACATAATTAAAATGTCACATAACAAAAGGTACCATATAGACTAGCCAACTTCTCATTCCACTTCTTTAGTCTATGTCCCTGCTCATGCTCGTGAAAAGTGCAAAGCATGTGAGAAGATATTTAGATCCTCATCATCTAACAAATGCATTTTAAAAGAGGCTAAAGAATATATTAATTTTAAAGAACAACAGTTGGCCCTGTAAATTACTTGAATTATTAAGAACTTTTTAATGATGTAAAAGATAAGAGATATTGTTCATTACATTTGTGTTCACACTGCAAACACTTTACTGCATCTGAGGAACTTGTGGGCTTCTGATCGTCAACTAATTCCTCACAAATCCGACAAGTACAACTAGGGCAATACCAATTTCCCTCGGGAAGATCCTGTTAGAATAGGCGAAAAAAAGACGGGCGTCATTTTGGTGATCATATGTTTAGTAAATTCCGCAAACCCGTAGAATTACCATCAGCAATTGGTTTAGGTAGCCAAGGCAAAATTTTTAAAATGTGCTATCTTTTATTAAAGTTGGAACATATAGCAATGCATAATGGGAATCCTGGGAAAAAAAATCAAGCAGACAAGCATACTAACCCACGAAGTGTGTACCTTAGTCAACAAGCAAGACTGGTGATAAGTAGCAGGACAGTTGTCACAGCATATCAGCTCCCCATCATCACCACACACTGCACACAGATCATCATTACAATCATTTTCATCAACCTGAACAGCTACCCTTGCATTTTTTCTCGTCTTGTGTTCCGATGACCAAGCCTCGAGTGCACATAGGGAGAATGGCCCACTCTCTTTCATGAAAAGATTCAAGCAGATATTGCTTGACCTAAACCCTGAGTGAACCTTGAATTGAGAGACTGATAGCACCTGACTGCAACACTTGCAAATAATACCATCCCATGTGATAAGACCATCCTTAATTACAGTGTTATCTTCTAGGTCACGATACTGGATAACATCATTTGGGGATATCACTCCCGCACTGATGAGCCAGGATAACACAGTTCTAGCACCTAACAATGACCATTTCTTCTCCATCAATAACTTGCTTGCCTTGCCCCAACTCCGGGGAAGCAGTCTCCATCCATCTCTTCGAGCCTTAAGCATCCTTCTAGCCTTTGGCTTATGAGCTTTCCTCTCAGGTGTGGACTGGGAAGCAAATGGGCGCCCTTCATCGTTTTGCATCAGGACAGATACCAGAAGGTCATTATCCCCTATATGACATTTCCTCGATCTCTTCGCTCTACCTTTCATTTTAATAGTGCCTCCAGGACCCTTCTTGTACTCCCTTTTCTTCTTGACATCTTCATTGCACGGTAAAAGATATAAGGACTTGTCGCTCTGCTTACTGCCTTTTATGGTTCCCTTGATATGTTCATCTTCGTCTGAATGATCCAGAAGACTGGCATTTACAACCAAATCCAGAGCGTCGGCACCGGGAAGAGATGTCTGCCTAAAGTAGCCCTCATCGCTAGAAGTAGTTGACTCAATTTCGGATATACGCTTTGATTTCCTTCTCATTTTCTTCTTTGACAAAAGATCTTCCTCAGCGTATTGTACATACTCCATTTTGTCATCCCCACATTGCTTGACATCTGAAGCTCCAAAGCAAGATCTACCAGGTCCATTTGCTTGAGGAGAACAAGAAAGTGGACGAATGTCAGATTTGTTGTCCGAATTAACCAGTTTGGATCCGTCACGCAGCGACTTGCTAGATGAAAAATCAGTTTGGAAGAGAGAAGGATGACATTTTGAAAAATGTTGCACATATGTGGGCAATTTTCTAATATGTTTTGCGTTCTTGTTGTCTAACCCTTCATCTCCCATTTCCCAAGTGACAATGGAATTGTCTTCATCCACACCTCTGGCATATCCTGCACCAAGCACCATGCCTGATCCATCAAGACAGGGGAGACTTTCCTTACAGTTATTCCATCGTGAAGTAGCTCTTGTTTCACCAGGCTCAATCTCAGGATCCCCTGCAGTTGTCCAAACATCATGGCTTCGGCGTTCAGAAAAAACAATAGAATTGCGATGCCCAGGAGCATGTAACACAGTATTTACAGGGGAAAGTTCATTTAGATCCGAGTGCTGTTCAATGAAATCGCTTGATATTCCAGTCAATAATTTCACAGAAGAATTAGTCGTCTGGCAGCGTCCTCGATTATACCGTCGGCCAGAAGCACGATTGCTTGTCTCTGCGCACAGAGCCAGCACCTTACTATCACTTTTTCCGTTTTCAGACAAGTTTCTCCCTCGAAATGGATCTCTGTTCTGAAATTTATCTTTCCAATCAGAAGTCGCATTTTCTTTATTTCCAGGGGCACAACTCCAATTTGCCTTAACAACTTCACCTTTCCTTAGGGCACCAATCTTCTTATCAATGAAGAACACAGTTACAAAGGGATCTAAAAGAATCCATCTACGAGTCAATGCATTCGATTCCACTGATGTCGTAAACTCACTTTCTACTCTAGCCAAGGCACATTTTACATCTGAAAAGAACATGCCAAAGCTATCCCATTCTTTAGTGCCTTCCTCCAGCATTATGCCAGAACCACCACCAATTAACATATCTCCACATATCCTCCATGCTCTACAAAGTTCACGAACTGACCTACCACCTGGTGATTTATATTTGTACTCTTCAGCCTGTCTACAAGGTCTTTTATGTTTTGTAACAAGCCATCCAGCAGCCTCAAGAATTTCTAAAGCATGCTGATGGAGAAGTCTTCTACACTCTGCAATAGAGCATGTTTCCAAAGGATTTTCTGGAACCATAAGCACAATGTCCTTGCATTCAGGTGCTCTTTCCTCCGAGAACAAGGGACTTCCTGAAGTCTCCTGCACATTGGCAGGCAAACCTGTGGCTAGGAGTCTGCTTGCAAAGCTCCCCTGGGAAACAGGTGAAGCAGCAGCTCTACTTGTGATAGCTTCCCTGACAAAATTTCCATCCTCTGGAAATTCGGAGTCCACAGATCCCATCTTCTGCGGAACTGCACCATCTTTCAGCGGCATGTGTTCTTGTGTCAAATACCAATTGTAAGCAATGCCCTGGTTAGATGACTCCACCACAAGGAATTTATCTATGGGTAAAACAGTTTCATTGGGAGTCGATAATATCCGGCAGCTGCTGCCGGGTGGTAAAGACGAAACCTGATTCTTGTTTGCAGTAGAAATAGCATCAGGACGCACATTGACCGAAGTATTGGTCTGCTCTTCCCCGACAATAGTTGGAAATTTTTCTGGTATCACTAAAGCTTCCAGGGAGGACTCTGACTGGCTTTGCACATTAACATCCTCATCACGGCGTGATGATCCACTCAAGTCCTTACAAGACAGGCTACTCAATGTCGAATGTTCACTGTTAGAGCTGTTAGATCCACCAATACCTTTGCAGGACTCGCCTTCATGGATAGTTGATCCAGCGGCAAGTGACCCGAACTGACCTTTGCCACCATCCTTCTGCTCGTTTCCAAAAACTACTTCTCTGAAGATGAATGCTTCTTTGTCACGTTCTTCAAAGCAATCTTTACACGGTTCATCAACTTTTCTTGCAAAATGCATCGCTGTCAAGCAAGAAATGCCGAGACATTTGACATCTTCAGTAATGCACACACGGAGCTCTTGACTGGGGGAACTGATCGAGGGATTCAACGCTGTACGGTAGCAAGATATATACACTATAAGCTACACACAATATGCAGAAAAGAAACAAAATAAAACTAGAGAAACAAGCTGGGAAACTTACAAAACCTGACTATCAAACCCAAGGGTATGAGGCTCTGGAAATGTCTTCCCTGGGGCAAATGACAGTCATATGAAGCTTCCCTCGCATGATCTGTTATACCAAGGCCCCTTCAAACAGTTCTCATAAATATTTTCATTGAAGCCCGTGTCGAAGTTGCGCAACTGTAATAACTGCAAAATAGAGTTGCATATTTAATTTCAAAACTTGTACTTATCAGCTCCCGGAACATCAAAAAATTTATGCTTGCGACTGACTCGGTCGAGCAAAGGACAAAAATGCTACAAAAATTGAAGTATCTCCTGCCACGTGGACATGACTAAACAACGTAACTTACATCCACGGGCTTGTGCTTTTATAAACACCATTACTGGCCTAAACACGGGATCAAACCCTAAACACGCAAAATGTAACAAGCCGTAGAAGGCATGCGACCGTTCCGGGTAATTCACTAAAAATGGGACATTTATCGGCATTCGTAAGCACTAACAACACTCTCATTAATGAACAGTCGCCGAACAAAAATCAAAACAAGTCAGAAGCCGGAAACCCCGAAACAAATCAATACACGCCACATGCACATACCATGCACAATAACGATCAACAGGGCGGGTGTAATAATAGAGCTCCCAACTCTAAAAATTTACAGCCTAACCTCTAGAGTCAGACTATACAAATCAAATCGAAATCCACCATAAAGCACGGCTCCAACAGCAACAAACGACAGCAACGTCAATTCGCCCCGACATGCGAATCGGGAAAGGAAGGTTACCGACTAAACCCAAGCCAGAGGAACCCAATTCGACCAAAGGCAGAAACCCCCAACTCAATCATGACCCAGAATTCAGAATAAACTTTTAAAGAAAAGGAAGGGGGGAGGGAATGGAGACTCACGGGGATACGAAGCAATGCAGGCGGGCGATCAAATCAAAGAAATTCGGAGGCTAGCTAGGGTTGTTCCCCCCCAAAAAAAAACTTTTTTTTCTTCTGGGGGGAGGTGGGATTCACCAAACTCAAACAACAACTACGAGGACGCGCAAACCCAGAATTCAGTTACCAAATGGGTGGGGGCGAGTATCTGGAAGCAACCCGCCCGGACGGGTGTGTGTGTGTGTGTGTTGGGGGGGGGGGGGGGTGTTTGTGTTTGTGTGAGCTCTTTTCTTCCCTTCCTCCCTCCCTCTCTAAAACACACAGACACTCGCAACGCTTTTTATCTCCCTGGACGTCCCTCCTTATTTACTATTTCCATTTAGCCTCGTCTTTTGCCGTTTCCCATTAAACTAATCATTATCATCATCATCATCATTATTATCAATTATCGTCGTCTACTCTATGATCTCTCTCTGGTAAATTATTCCCACCAAGCATCCCTTTGCTACGGACCGGAGAGGCACATTTCCCATTTCTCGAACTAACAAAAAAGGTCTCAAGTGAAATCAGCGATATTCGACGGCAGCAACTCCGTTTTCTTTTTTCTATGTTGTCCTTCCTCTTGTTTTCTTCTTTGTTATTTTATTCCCTCTTGCTCTTAATTAATTAATATTATTTTTTTAAGTAAGGGGAAATTTTGATGGGCTTGCGAGATATGAAAGCCCGGCCCATCTGCCTGCTAGCCCAGACTCGCCGAGCCAGGCCGAGCTGCTGTTCGGACAGCAGTGATGGCGTCACCATTACGTCACACAAGAATCACTCCCCCCGCTCCTTCTCGGTCTCCGCCTTCTCCATCGCCATGTCCAAGAAGGTTGCTACGCCTCTTCCCTTCCTTCGTGCTGGTCGAGGGGCATCCCCCTGCTTATGCTTCGTTTTCGCTTGTTGATTAGGTTTTGGTGCCTGTTGCGAACGGGACGGAGCCTATCGAGGCGGTGGTCACTATCGATGTGCTGCGCAGGGCCGGAGCTGACGTCACCGTCGCTTCCGTGGAGAAACAGCTCCGCGTCGTTGCTGCCCACGGCGTGAAGTTGATCGCCGATGCCTTCATTTCCGACTGTGCCGATGCTGTTTTTGACCTCATCTCGCTACCCGTATGGTGATCTGCTCCTAGAAATCCGTCTTACATGCCTTTATCAGATAATAGTGGCATTTATCCTATTACCCGATCACGAGTTTAGTATGTGAATTGCAAGGTTTTTCTCTTTTTTATGGCAGAGTTGCCCAGTCGAGCATTTCTGATAAGATGCAATGTTTTTTGCTTCTCAATATTTATATGCCGATTGTTGTTTTGTGTAGTTGTTGGCAGTTGGTTGCTAAATCCCGAGTTTACGAGTTCTGATGTGGGTGTGTGTATGCATAGGGAGGCATGCCGGGTGGTTCCAACTTGAGAGATTGTAAGATCTTGGAAAACCTGGTTAAAAAGCAAGCTATGGAGGGACGCCCTTATGCTGCAATCTGTGCATCTCCTGCGGTTGTGCTTGGTTCATGGGATCTGCTCAAGGGAGTTTAAAGTGAGCCTTCTGTTTGTTTTATCCCTCTCAGTTGTAATTCCTGGATTAGTCAGATTGATCGTGTTGATTTCATCAACAGGCGACATGTTATCCTTCTTTCATGGAGCAATTGAAATCATTCGCTTCGGCAGTTGTCGATTCTAGGGTGCAGGTGGACGGTAAAGTAGTCACTAGTCGTGGACCTGGGACCACCATGGAGTATGCCGTTACTCTGGTTGAGCTGCTATTTGGGAAAGAGAAAGCAAATGAAGTAGCCGGCCCATTGGTATGAAATTACTTTGTGAAAGTTTGTCCATGAATTTACTCCAGCAATTTGAAACTTCTTCTTGTTCTCTGTCAATAGCCAATGTGATCCACTTTTTTTTGTTTGCACGTGTGCACAGTCAACTGCGGACCATGCATATTTATCAGGCTTATTTCCTGCTTGCTGTGAAAAATTTTCATGCATCCTGTGTCCATTCCGTTGTCAAGTCTCTTCCATCTTTGAGTTTAGCTTTTGTAATCAGGTTATGCGGTCGAACCATGCAGATCCATACACGATAGCAGAATTTAATCCCGTGGACTGGATCTCTGATTCGGACCCACAGGTACCTTTGTCCTATTATGCTGGATCCTTGATCACTGTTGCAGCGCTTTCCTCTTTTTAATATTTCTTTCCAGAAAACTGTGTCTTGTGGGATATAGGATAGACTTTTTTTCTGCCTTTTGGCGCAGATTCTTGTTCCTATTGCCAATGGGTCTGAAGAAATGGAAGCTGTTTTCATAATTGATGTTCTGCGGCGAGCTAAGGCAAAAGTCATAGTTGCTTCTGTGGAGGATAATATAGAAGTTGTGGCATCACGAAAAGTGAAGCTAGCTGCAGACATGCTCCTTGATGAAGCTGCCAAACTTTCCTACGATCTGATCGTGTTGCCTGTGAGGACAGATGATGATTTCTTCTTTTGTCTTTTCCTTGTGACTGAATTATGGAGTCACTGATGCACCTTATATATTTAATAGGGAGGACTAGGCGGTGCCGAAGCATTTACCAAGTGTGAAAAATTAGTCAGCCCTCCTTAAGAAGCAGAAGGAATCTAACAAGCCTTATGGAGCGATATGTGCATCTCCAGCTCTAGTTCTCGAGCCTCATGGTCTCTTAAAGGTTTGTCACCTCAGGATCGGTTCCCGAAACATGCGATGCTGATATCTTGCCACTGAATCTTATCTTGCGACGTGACATTTTATGAGACTTGTTGAGATTTGTTCAGTTCAGGTCATGTCTTCCCGTGTGTTTTCGAACAGGGAAAGAAGGCGACCGCTTTCCCCGCCATGTGCAATAAGCTTTCCGATCAGAGTGAAGCAGAGAACCGTGTGGTGGTGGATGGCAACCTCATAACTAGCCGAGGGCCGGGAACATCCATGGAATTCGGGCTAGCCATCGTGGAGGAGTTCTACGGAAGAAACAAAGCCCTCGACCTCGCCGAGGTTATGCTTTTCACCTATCCTTGAAGAGAGCCTCCAGGTACCCTCTTTATCTCAGCAGTAGAGGATAAAACGCGGAGCTTCATACTCAAATGGAAGGGTTTCACACGGCTGCCCGAGTGGTGTGCATGTAGATAACTAAGTCCGCTTGTGTTGTGTTCGTGAAGTAATAATGAACACATGAAAAGCTGCAATGGACGGTGTGTTGTGTGTTAACGTCCTAAATGTGGTCCCAGCTGATTTTGGGGGCTTGTGCTAAAACTGGGAATGGGTAAAAAGCTTGAAGACACGCTGAGAATATCACACTTTTTTATAAGGAAAAAGGAAGTGATTTTGAATGGGTGTGTGTGGGCAGGGGGGGGGGGGGGGTGGTCATATTGGAACTGGTCCTTTCTAGAAATGGGTGGGTTGGGTTGGGGTTTCACACCATGATTTGGTTCCAAAAAGGGAATACTCAGTCAACGGATCTCCAACAATTGCGCTGATCTGATCTGTTAGTTTGCGGTCTATTGCGGGATCATTTGGTGGGGGGGTTTGGTTTAAGCACCCATTAGGGTTTGTTGGGGGGTTCCACAGCTGGCAAACAAGACCGACTGGCGATTCACCGCTTCTTCAAGGCCTTCCTTCTCCTAGTTTAATCCCCCCAAGAACAGACAGGTTGAATTTGAGGCAAATCCATCTTCAAAACCAGGAAAGTGTAGACAGACTGTTTCGCAAGCGATGGTGATGATGACAACAACGACGTGGGGGCATTCAGATTTAGAGTCATCAAACAGGGGCAGGTCCGGTCCGAGTCTCCCCTCATGGTCAAAACTTCCACAGAAAGAGTCTGCCCGCGTTCTCCTTTTCCCTTTTTTTTTTTTTATTTTTACCTCCAAACATTAAGACTGACTACTCATTTGAATAAATGCAGAAGACGAACATCGGCTTATAAGGCCGCCTCCCCTCCCCCCCCCCCCCCCCTCCAAAAATCAACAAAGAAGAAGGAGTGGATTTGGTGATTTGACTGCCGTTTTTGTTTTGTTGTTGACAAATGGCGGCGGGTTGCTTCTCTTTCTTCTCGAGGCGTCCGAGAGCCTCCCCTCCTTCCCTTTCTCCAGAACTCGATCAAGGTAACGTCGTCAACTCACTCACTCGTTAAACCTTCTTTCGTAACTGTTCCGATGTCTTCTGATATTTTCATACACATGCGCAGAGGTTTCATCTTCCATCCAGAGTACCACCTGTAGAATCTACAATTACAAAGAGTTATGCCTGGCCACCGATGATTTTAGCCCAAGAATGTCGTCGGAGAAGGGGGTTTCGGATCTGTATTCAAGGTAATGATGCTTCCATCCTAGTTTCGCCCTTCTGAATCCCTTTCCTGGGGGATGTATCCTCAAATTTATGTTGGCAGGGAACACTGAGGGACGGTACGCCGGTCGCCTTGAAGGTATTATCTGCCCGATCCAGGCAAGGGGTTAAAGAATTCCTTTCCGAGATTAACTCGATTTCCGATATAGAACACGAGTTCCTGGTCAAGTTGCACGGTTGTTGCGTTGGATGGAGGGCACAGAATCTTGGTCTACGAGTACCTCCACAACAATAGTCTCGCCCAAACACTTCTCGGTAATACACCTTCCTCGCCCCTACGGTTTCTTCCATCTCATCCATTGTTCTTCCCGCAGCCGTCCCTGATCCCAAACTTGCAGGCGAAGGAGGCAACAGCGGCGGGTTGCAGTTCAGCTGGCTCACACGGAGAGGGATTTGCATTGGCGTTGCCAAGGGGCTTGCTTTCCTCCACGAAGATATACAACCCCATATCGTCCACAGAGATATTAAAGCGAGCAATATCCTTCTGGACCAGGACCTCCGCCCCAGAATCTCAGATTTTGGCCTCGCCAAGCTTTTCCCTCCCGACATAACTCACGTCAGTACGCAAGTGGCCGGAACGGCGTAAGTTGATTTCCTACGGTGCGTTCATTTCGCCTTTCGTTTTTGTTCGCGATTCCTTCGATTTACCTGCATTATTCATCTTGGTCAATGCAGAGGTTATTTGGCGCCTGAATACGCAATCAGAGGCCATTTAAACAGGAAGGCAGATGTTTATAGCTTCGGCGTCCTGGTAATGGAGATAGTCCAGCGGCCTGCGCAACGCGAACTGGAAGCTACATCCCGGGAGCAGATTCTTCTGGAGAAGGTAAATCTTGGGACTTCTGCTCATAGCTAGGCCGTTGCTCTGACAGCTCCTAAGCACCTTAAACCCTGCTCTAGGCATGGAGATTGCACGAGAAAGACGAACTGGTGCATTTAGTGGATTCGTCATTGTGCGAATCACTTGATGTCGACGAAGCTTACAGATACTTGAGGATAGGTCTCCTATGCACCCAAGATAAGCCGAAACTTCGTCCAACCATGTCGAAGGTGGTCAAAATGCTGGAGGGGGAGATAGACGTGAATCAAGAGAATATAACACGACCAGGCATACTGACAGAGTTCAAGGGAATCAGGATCAAGCTAGACTTAGGCCAGACAGACACGCCAGACTCATCCGACGTCCTATCATCCGGCACGCGTTTGAACGAATCCTCCTCCTCAGCAGACATAGACACCTCCTATGCCACGATGACCTTTAACTCCATCTACGACAGAAGCTAACAACTGGTTCGACAATGGCGTAGATATCTCGCTAGAGGCAATTTTCCTTCACTTTTTTTGGGTTCCTTATTCATTTGCACATCGTTGAACAACTGTATATTATTACTTGCACCACAGATTCTTGTAAAGCTTGTTACAATAACAATGTCGAGCTTTGTGTACAAATAGAAAATAATTCTCGATTTGCAGTCGTACAGCTTGGAACTCGAACTTTTAAAGTTCGATTTCAATTTAGAAGGAAATCGAACTCTTAGAGTTCGAGTTCCAACGGCTCCGACGAACTCGAACTCTATGAGTTCGACTTAATGTGAAATGCACACATTCATATGAACTCGAATTCATGAGTTTGCCAACACTTAAGAGTCTTAAAGTACTAAGGAACTCGAACTCGTCGAGTTTTTTGCTTTATAAAAAACTTAGGGTGCAAACCCTAATTCGACGTCTACCCCCTTTCAAACTGCCCACCGTGCTTCGTCACCCCGTCGTGCTCCCGTCCCCCCGCCGACGCTGCTGACCTTCCCTGCTCCCGTCACTTGATACAAGGATTTCGGGATCACCACCCCAAAAGTTAGTCTGAGGGTGTGAGTGTCCTTCCTCCCTATATACCACATCGGTTGGGCGTCACCACAATCTGGGACACTTTTCCATGCCCACGCTAGCAGGCTGGGCGCTAGTTTAACCTAGCCCCAGCACTACTCTCGGTCGCCATTACCGACATCTCCGTCTAGTCGGACCTCTTACCAATGTCATCCGTCGTGCCGCACGATTGCATTCGGAAGGGTGGGGATCGGCTCTGATAACACTTGATACGGATTTCGGGATCACCACCCCAAAAGCTAGCATGACGGGTGGGAGTGTCCTTTCTCCTTACATCGGTTGGGCGTCCCACGATGTGGGACTCTTTTCAATGCATCACCCCCTCCGTTCCCCACTGGTATCCCCAGGGAACCGTCCCCCTCTCCCCACTGTCCCCATGCCGAGAATTTTGTGATATTTTATATATAATTACTATCCTTGTTGTCAATAGTAAGGCTACATATTGTTACTATTTTACGATGAAAATTACTTAACAAAAGTGGGGATAAGATAACCCATTATGAGGTTATTAATGCAATAAAAACAGATAATTAATAGTGGTCTTGGGCAAAGATAACGTAAACAGACCCAAGAGGGGAAAAGGATAGAAAATAATTTTTTTTCTATCATGGGTTAGAAGGGCATCGAGAGAGGGGGAAGAAAAAACCGTGAAATTGGGGGAAAAAGGAACGACAGAAGAAGAATGAAGAGTAAGACAGTTTGGGCAGCAAAAGTGAATCGTGTGGTGAGGAAGGAGGGCGTGCGGAAGAACTTGCTCAGGAGAACTACATTGGAGAAGAAGGGAACTTGAAGAGTTAGGCAGTGACTCAAGTTCGAGGTACGTTTCCACGCTTTTTTCTCCTCCGTCCATCTCCTAAAATGACCATAAATCTGTTGCCCTCTTCATTGCTAGGATTTGTGATATGTGTCGATGAGTGTGGAGGTGATGTTTCCGATTGATGTAAATAAGAAAGAAGAGGACGTTCGGAATTCCCTTGGGTATAAGGGTGGGAACGTCCGACCCCTTAAGGTGAATAGGATGCTCATCTCCTTGGTATTAGGGCGAGACATTCCGAATTCTTGACTTGTACATGATGCTTCACTGGATTGGTGGTTATTGGCATTTGAGTTACTTGGAACTAACGTTAAACAGGATTTCATTGTGTGCTGAACGTGTGTGAATTTGTAAACATATTTTTTCGCTCTGTGAATGCGAAGTTTGCCATTTTCCTTCCCGAAACTTTACCCAGCCAGAGTCAGATGAGTCCACAGAATAGTCTGACTTTTTGCACATGTATTTCTTATGATCCAACCGTTGGATCCATGTGAAATTTTACATACATATTCTTCATCACTGTACCTTTCTGTGAAGTCTTTTTGCACTCCGATTGGACATTTGAGGACCAAGATATGATGGAACAACACCGTCTGTGCAAACTGTTCCTTTTCTGGATAGCCACCTTGGTTCCTTGATCTTGAGAGATTGCACCGTTAGATTTTCATAAAATTTAACATGCAAACTCATTAAGTTTTAGATCTGTTGGTTTAAATTTCGATTGAATCGGACAATCCTAGCCAAAGTTATAATCCGTTTTCTGTACTGTGCGCAATCTGTTTCGTTGTGATTCGTGATTGCGTAACTCTTTGTAATATGATTAGATTACATTGTGTTTGATGAACATGATCATCGTTTATTTACGTAAAACATATGTGAAGTCTGCGCTCTACTATCTCGCATAACTTACACTTCGTCTTTTGGTCTATGCATGTACAACGGACACAAATTTCGAAGGCCCGCCAAGCCTCTCGAAGGATTGTTGAAGGCGCGTGAATCTTTCCGCATAAAAACGCGATGTCAAGACCATCAAGCGGCTCCAACCGCCACATGAGGTAAAAGGGAGGTGCGGGCCTCCCCGAAAAAATAGAAAATCCACTTGTAACGGGCCGTGGGCCCAAGTGCATAGGCCCACGGTCACCATCCTTCCCCGCCCCTTTGATCTCAATAATTGTTGTGCTTGGCCGCATGCCTTAGGCTCATAGGCTTATCGTCGCATGTTGTTTGCCAAACACACGAGTTCGGGCCCAAAAAGCCCGAATCGGGTCCAACGCCCGTAAAACATTAACATGAGTCCGGAGTCATGCCCGGATCGGGTCCAACACCCGTTAACAAAGAACAAACTTTTGGAGCAAACGCCACCTTTTCGCATGTTTAAATGTAAGAGTTAGTAATTAGGAATCCCCGAATCTACTCTGGTTTTCGACTTAAACCAAGAATTAAGTCGGTGGCGACTCCGTATAGTTTACCTAGGTTAAACAACAAAACCTTTTTACGGAGCCATTTTGGATGAGGAACGGACGACACGAGCGCTCCCGATTTCTCCCGAAAGTTCTTCTTCGGATCATGCTCCGCCTTTCGCCCGCCCTCTTAGGAAAACAGAGACTCGGTGAGGGCCCGAGCAGGCCCAGTTAGGAACCCAGGGAGGGATCACCCAATTCCCTTCCGCAGCGTCCGACGCTCGAGTCGTGACGTCGACCGGTTGGGCCTTGGGGAGCGGGCCCGGATCCTCAGGTCGTTCGAACCGCCACGAGAGGGGGATTGTAATATGAGAAGAAATTTTTGTTTCCGGAGGACCCATGGTCAGCCTTTACGGCGGAGCGGATGGATGATGTCCTCCTTCATCGGGATCATGAAGACATGTCGATCCTCTTATGGCAGGGATTCGATC